>KZ651918.1:0-23633 GCA_001010745.2 Gerris buenoi
TATATTAAAAAAAAATATACATATACGTGGTTTTTCGAAGGAGATTTAAATTTGATAATACTTTTTCCTCATATAATCTCCTTCATGGGTATAAAATAATTACTAGCGAGGCAAATTAATCGATAGATCAGCAACAACATAGGCTGTTGAAGCCCAAACAGCAGTGCACTTGTCCAATATATCGGAATCTTCTACTGATAACGAGTCACCGTTAGAATGATGGAACCAGAAATACTTTTCATCAGCATTTTTTAGACTGGCTAGAGGGATTCCGTCACCGTACCATACCATGATGTCTGATCCGATGTCGTCTGAAGGTTCGTACTGAGTTGCGTTTAGTCCGGCGAAAAGTTTAAGAATTTCTTGAATGATACATCCAGCCTGAGGATTTTTAACTCCTCCAAACGTGATGCCTTGAGGTGTGAACGTACCTATATCGGATTCCATGAGAAGAGCAAATTTATCCTTTTGGTCTGCATGGGCTGATCGATATTCACTAGCACCTATGAGTCCTTCTTCTTCTCCCGTCCACATTACAGTCCTAATTGTCCTTTTTGGCTCGAGACCTAGACTCTTAATTACAACAGTGGAGTACCACGAGATAAAGGCACCACCACCATCATCCATAGCCCCTGTTCCGACATCCCAGCTATCTAAATGTCCTGAAAGAAGTACTACATTATCGGGTTCAGTTTTACCTTGCACTTCCACTACTGTATTTCTTGACACGACCGGAGCTTCGTTCTTTGCTTCCATCTTCAGATAGATCTTAATCGCTTGTCCTCGGTCCTGCATTCTTTGAAGCATTGCTGCATCTTCAATTGTTATGCATGCTGTGGGAATTTTAGTTACATTATCATTATAGGATTGCATCCCAGTGTGTGGGCTGTTTATGGAGAATGGAGTAATGGATCTAATTAATGAAGCGACTGCACCAACTTTAGCAGCTTCGACTGCACCGTCAGTACGGTATTGAACAGTAATACCGTAATTCACCCACTTCTCGTTATAAACGACTATTTTGCCCTTAGCTTTATTTCCAACTTTTTTAAGTTCGTCGAAATCCTTAACTACGATGGCTTCAGCTGTGATGCCTTCAGGTGGTGTGGCAATACTTCCTCCTAACCCTAACATATTAAGAGGTTTAACGAATGGAACTAACATTTTAGCTTCTTCGTGACCCCTAACCCAATGAGGTACGGTAACCGGCTCACCATGGACATTATCTAATTTATTTTCAACAGATTTGTTAAGCATGTAATCTATTGCATTTTCCAAATTCTGAGTTCCTGAAATCCTATTTCCGAATGTATCGACAAAATCGGCCAAAGATTGATAAGTTTTACCTTTGTGCTCACCTTGGGTTAAGGCTTGAATTATTTTATCCACTGTAGGTTTGTAGCCGGCTATCTCTTCAACCAACTTCGAGTCCAAATTGCAAGTATTTTCATTCTTCTTCGTTGCTCTTACACTGGCTGAACTCACAAAATAAAATAACGTCACAAACACGATTATCTGTTTCATTTTGTTTTCTTAACACATTACAACAGAAGTAAAAAACAAACTCGAATATTACAGTTGATCGTCAGCTCCTCATATTTATATATGCAAAATTGATCTAAATCTAAGATATGGGATACTAGTTAATCCAAATACTTCAAACTCTAGCACTCTACACTGCCGCAATCAATTAAAGGTTTTATCCAATATTGTCATCTTAACATCACTTCTATGGATTTATAACCTATTAATATCAATATAAATTAAAAACAGAGCTCTTAGAAGAGATTTTTAACGGATTTACAAGCTCTCAAAAAGAATTATGTTGTCATTATAAACATTGATGAATTTGTTGGAGACTCTTGGACTTATAACTTAGGTGATTTCTCACAAAATAATATATTGTCGACATCTTTGTTGGCTATTTTAATTTTTTCCCGAAAATCTGTTCTATCTTTTTTTGTGCCATCATTAAATGAAATAATTATGTTGCTCAATTCTTGGACCTAGCAATCAAAGCACAGAATTACAGGGCCTTTCACATACATAGAGCTTAATTTTGATGTATCTGAACTGAAATGTGGGTAATTTAATTAGGTTATCATCGAGTCTATAAGAGTGTAATATAGTTATATAACATCTATTCATATTTTAATTCAAGGTTATCTATTGGATTAGTTAAAATAACACGTGGAACCAAATTGGTATATTGTCCGGTCTGAGAAACGGTTCTGAGGATTTTGAGTAAAACATTCTCAAATTTAGTCTATTTAAATACGGCATGACATGTTATACATTGTTTAAAGGATCTTCAATATAGTATAGGAAAACTATTATAACTGTTGGTTATAATTAAATAACTAAGAAAGTACATAAGGACACAGCCGTTTAGTCAAATGAGCGTAAGAACTGTTAAGGGTATGACTTTATGAACGTGCGTAGTGCGATCTCCATTTTAGAGAGACGGGATTTTGAAAGTTTGTTTCAGTGTTTATTTACTAATAACTGGTGGAAAAATTACCCATTCACTCATTTATTTACATCTATTTCATCAAATGCCCTATCTGATTTTTATGGAATTTGATGGTTTGTCGAAAGGAGAGCGCAGATGGCTCCAGATTAATTTCAACCACCTGCGCTCCTTAAATTCTTCTAAATTGATACTTTAATTAATGTAAACAATCAAAACGATTTTGACATCAATTTTTTAGTTTTAAAAAACGGGGGAAAATTAAACAACTTTAACAATAATAGGTTTACATAGTATAAAATCTATAAAGTATACAAAAAAGAATGCATGGAAGCTACAATAAATGGCATAATATCTTTAAAAATTTTTTTTTTTAAAAAATCATTAAATGTATTGGGTACATTTAGATACAAACCTAACCATAAAAGTTGTAACTCCAAGAAAATTTCAAAGTACTCTACTGGTAGGGTATTATTTTTATGGTAAATTGTTAATCACATGCTTAATAATAATTAAATTTAACCAGGAAAACCCGAAATAAATTAAAACTATAATTATGTGCTCGAATATGAG
Source organism: Gerris buenoi (assembly GCA_001010745.2). Lineage (NCBI taxonomy): Eukaryota > Metazoa > Arthropoda > Insecta > Hemiptera > Gerridae > Gerris > Gerris buenoi. The sequence goes on from KZ651918.1 coordinate 3,044, forward strand.
AAATGTTATTAAGAGGTGTGTCAGAAAATTTTCATTATATTCAAGCTTTGTGTAGTGATTTGAATCTCTTTAATCCTAGCTATATTCAATATTCTAATAATAGACCCACTCTCTCTGATTAGCCCTTTATCAAATGATTAAAGAGTTATTTGGGTAACAATTTTGGATTAAAACTTTATAAAAGAGCAGGTTCTTTTTTAGCTTTGCATATAATTAAAAATCTTTTCTAATTAATTTCCAAGTTGCACAAAAATGGTCATAATTTGCCTCTTTAAATTATGTTAAGAAAATAAAGGTCCAGTTTAGCTGTTGAGATGGAGAACAAGCATACCAGTGAAATGGAGAACACTGTATTAATCGAGTGAATAATGCAATGCTATTGCTAAAAATTAACGTTTAACACTAGACTAATCAAATCATTGTTAAAAGGTTGCAATGATGTAATGTGAAATGGTTTTTGATAATTTCCTTCTTCAAATTTTTGTTGATTGAGCTAATTGTAATCAGAATAAATGTATCGCAAATAGCCCTCAAAAAGGATAACAACATTAGTTTAAATTTCTATTGGCTGTTTCTAACAACCATTTTTTTCATGAAGCTTACTTACTCTGAATGATATTTGAAGTGTATTGGTCAAAATGTAGATAAACTCATATAATAACTAAGTCAATTTGCTTTAATCGCTGAATCCTATAGTATAATTATACGAATGATGTTACGAGTAAAATGTATGCAATTCCACTGGGACTTTAAAGGACCTTTTTTAATCGCTGATTAATTTATTTATTTTTATTTAAATATTAAATCGAGCAAACAAATGAAATTATTATGGAATGCAAGGTAAGACAAACCTTCTAATTTCTATAAAATTTGTACTTCTAATGATATAGGTATAATAGTTATTTATACACCTAGGGAATAATTTAGGGTATTATTTCCCGCGTGACTGAGTTGATTCCTGAGGCAAAGCCGAAGGAATCAAGGCAACTAAATCCCGAGGCGAAGCCGAGGGTATTAGGTATCTTAATTCGAGAGGCGAAGCCGAGGGATTAATGCCAATTGGCTCCCTCGGCTACGCCTCGGGAGATAATATAATGCATTATTCTCGAGGTACATACAAAATTTTATCTCCAGAAAAAGCGCTGAATAAGATTTATTAAACAAAGAAAACATTTGTATTTCTTTATTCAGAAATAAAATAATATAAATTGTTTAAATGATTTTAAACAATTAATAATCACTTTTAAAGTAAAAAAAAAAATTCAACGACAGGTTAAACAAAAGTAAACAAAGCATCGTAGAATGACTCGCAATACAGCTGGGAGTTTTATAGCAGTGTTGCCAACCTGATTTCAACCAATTCACTATACTTGCCATTCATTCTCTACTATTTACATAATAATTAGGTTGGTGAACGTGGATTATAATCCCGTTTCTTCATTATTTCCCCGTTTTTAAGAACAGGGATGAAAATACCAACATTATTACCTATAAATTAGTCCTGAAAAGTTACTTTTCGTCCCTACTGGGGATAAATAAATGTATGTTTTTGCGCATGTTGAAGAAGAAAAAAAGAGAATAGATGGTTTAACCTTATATGGGACCAATTATGGGCTAATTATGACATACCATACAAATTACATTAAAATTGGACGAGTAGATGGATTTAACATGTGTTGGTTCGCAAAAATTGAGCGACAGACTGATTAACGGTCAGACACGGAACCAAAATATATATATTCCCTGAAGTCTGAAACGGTCACATAGCTTCAGTTACCCTCGGTAAACTCAGAAAATATACATGAGTAATACACACTTCATAGTAAAACATGGGAATCCAGCAATATTATCATATTGACGAAGTATTTTGACTCAATAAAATATTTATTAATATATTTAATTACAACAAGTGAAGTTAAATTTATGCATGTAAGTACAAACATACAAATCTGCATAATTATCTGCTCCTAAAAAAGTGTCAGCATTATGTACCTGGCAGCTAGACAGCAGAAACCGGATAGTAACTTATAACTTTAAATCAAATATATTTGTCTTATATTTAGTAAGGCTTCATTCATAATTAGACCATTAGATATCTGACAAGACGTCTCTTAACATCTTGAATTAATTAAGGGTTACGCAAATTCAGAAATCACTCCACCGATCTGTAAATCGTCACATGTGATACTCGTGATTTCAAAATCAGCAGTATAATTAATAATTTAAAAATATTTAGTCTATTTGTAAAAGATCGTTCGATGTCTGACAAAACTTTATGGTATGCGTCACATCAGTGACACTCACGTGAACAATTTAAGTTATGCAAATTCAACTAACAACCTATGGCTGATATAAATAGTAATCATTTGTCACATAATTTGGCAATGGTTAAAGATTTATCGTGTGAGAGATGAAGAGTTAACTATTGATCTAATACTAGCTTCTAGTAGTTTAATCCTTATACGAAATGAAACATGATGTTTGAAAATAGATTTTGAAGCCAACCGTCGATCTTTTCGTCTTTTCCTAGCATGTGAAAATCACTATAAAGTTGTCATAAATGCTGAAATGAGCATGTGACGTAAATTTCGTTTAAATGGGTAAATATTTAGATATCAGTAAATAAACACTCAAACAAACTTTCAAAATCCCGTCTCTAAAATGGAGGTCGCACTACGTACGTTCAAAAAGTCATACCCTTAACAGTTCCTACGCTCATTTGACTAAACGGCTGTGCTCTAATATACTTTATCTACTCTACTCGCGGCAGCAAAATTAAACATTACTTAACTGTTTTTAGGCTGGAAAGTACTATTTCGCTGATTTGTCATTAAAATATTATTAACAGGCAGGAAAGTAGTTAAAACAGTCAGGAAAATACTTTCTCTGCCTAGGCAGACAAATATTTGTCTGCCTAGGCAGAGAAAGTAACAGTGTTTACCACTGCGTGTCATCTCTTATTTTGGCAAGAACAGTTTATACTTATCTCTATCTTATAACATCATATTATAGTTTAATATGTAATATTTAATAAATAAACGATTTATTTATAAACTAATTTGTTTATAATTGTTAATTCTGTTAAATAAGTTTAATGATTAGTAGATCTTTAATTTAAAAAAAAGCGGAGTCGCTGGCCACACTGCAGCGTCATGTAAACATTGAACATCCACATTATTTTTATTATTGAAGTCATTCTAGATTAGACTAGCTACTTTTCTTGATTTATCCTAGTTACGTCTTTTCTTTTAAGCAATAGAAGATATTTTTAATTCTTTTAGTAATTTGTAAGTAAAAATATAAATTAATATATTATATTGCGTGCATTATTCATTCAGAAGTGATGTGTGCTATAAACTTGTGTTATGTATTTTGTTGTTATAGATTCAGTTTGCTTTTTACTTATTGTTATTATTCCCAAGTTTCTTATTTGAACATTAATTTTAGTTAATACATTTACATATTATCTTTATTAATATGACATGTAGTTATTAACGATTACAGTCTATAAGATTAGAGTTGGCACAATCGAAGGTGGGAAACAACAAACGTGGAGGTAATTTTAGGGTTATAAAAAGGGAAAATCAGTGTTGCCATGTTATATTTTTTTTGTGGAACAGGGGTAGAGTAGAACATTTTTTTTCTGAAGTTGCATTCAACATGGAGGACCAATAGAATCGTTTCCATAAAAATTTTCCCGCCTTTTGATTGTGCCAACTCTAATCTTATAGACTGTAGCTATGTTATATTAATAAAGATAACATTTTAGCAGTTTCATTTTTTTCCCGCAAGTAGATAAAATATTGTATGCAACAAGGCAGCAAAGGAAACATTTCTGCCTCGTTTATTCATTGCCTGCCTCGGCTTGTCATAGCCTATCCTCGCCTTCGGCTCGGAGGCTAATCTAATCACTCGTCAGTAAAATTCCATTTTGCTGCCTAGTTACATAAATAACTATTTTCTGTATATTTTTGTGCATATGGAAAAAAAACCAATAGGCGCAGGGGAATGAAACTCATATGGGACTAACAATGGGCTAATAATGACTTACCATCCAAATTTCAATAAAATAAGTTGGGTATTGTTTTTAAGATATGTTGGTCCTCAAAAATTGAGAGACAGACTAACAGATAGACGCAGACCAACCATTTCCCGTGATGTCTGAAAAAGATTTCTGCCTTGGATTTTTTACTTTTCCTCACTACCTATAGTAGGAGAAGTATTGTTTTCACAAAAAAAAAATGTTTTCGAGATTTCAACGGAATTATCCTTTTTTAGTATTTTTAAGACCTCCTGAGTGATTTTCAGCATGACGTCTGTATGTGCGTGTGTGTGTTATCATGGTAGCGCCCAAGGTGTTTAACCTAGAGAGTTGAAACTTGGCAGAAAAATAAGTTCTTACCTGTAGTGGTGTCGCCCGGAAAATCAACTTTTTTCCGCCATCTTGAACCCAGTTTGTTTACATTTGTCAAAATACCGCCAAACTTCAAATAATTAAATAAAATATAGGTATTAAAAATATTTGCTTTATTAGTTCAGAACGGTCACCCATCCAAGTACTGCCCACGTCAAATGCTGCGTCCTGCAGCATTCCTATATTAAAAATTATAAATTGATTTAAATTAAAATTTAAACTTTACGCAGTATGAATACCACCTAAAACTTAAAAATTCTATTTTATTAATTAAGATTTATTAAGAGTTATTTTCAGCTACAATTAAATATTTAAGTGTCTTTATTCAATCAATTTCAATTTAGCATTAAAATTTGGGTCAAAGGATAAAAATATATTTGATTTAACAAACATTTTTATTTTTACAATTATTTCTATAACAATTTAAATACATACAATTTTAAATTATGAATATTAAAAAACAATTATAATTATCTCCAAATTTAACATAGATTACATTTGTTTTATGTTTATTTACAATCATATTTGCTTTATATCATATAGTTTATAATAAAACTAGCTGACATTTTAATGTTTAACTTTGATTTTATTTTATTACATTGACTTTAATATAAAAAAAGACAATTAGGAGAAGTAGAAGTAATTATTATGACAAAATGAGAACAGCATTCTCATTCAAGATAATTTATCCTTACAATATAAATTTAAATTTAATTTTTACATTTTTTAATATTTTTTTTTAGATAATGTGCAAACGAAATAATTGAAGAATAGTAAATATTTTTCATACTTCTAAGCATTTCAACAAACTTCTTTATACATTTAAAAAAAATAAATAATAATAGCTTTGGAATGAATACGTTTTCTTAGAATTATCTTAAATTAATTTGTCTTTTGTTTTTACATACATAATTTTAGTAGGTTTTTTTTTCTATGTATAATTTGATTGTTACATATTACATATGCATGATTTACTTAATATTATATAATTTGATTTGTCTTTTCACGTACCTACAGTAAAATTAATACTAAGAAGCTGGTCTACGTCAGTATAATGGGTCAAATACATAATATCGATTCTTGGAATCAAATTTGTTAACGAATTAGCTTTTCATTAGTAAAGACGCCCATACAGGACTAAACATTTTGCGAAAACCTAATGTCGGGCAAATTTAAGCCATAGACGTCAAACATCATGTTTGCGCAAACATTTTGACCGTGTATGGAGGCTTTAACAGTTCTAGATATCGATATAGACAATTAAGGGCATTGCAGCTTATAAATAATGCTAAAATTATGTACAGAACATTAATAATTCTACAGTGGTATACAATAATGTTTTATATTAATATAGAAATATAAATTGGCTTAGCCAATTTATTTATTTAATAATTTTATTAAATAATTATTTAATGATGTTCTGTAATACGACTAAATAACTCATTTCAACGAGATTAATTAAGTAGAAATTATAAAACTTTAATTTTTCTGGCAAACAAGCCTTAGAAGGTTGCACAAGTAGCTGCTTTATAAGTTTATTCGGTCTATTTCCTTATTATATTTAGAACACAAAAAATGTAGTGCAGTATTCTAATCAGATGCAGTATTCTAGTAAGTGTGCAGTATTCTAGTAAGTGTGCAGTATTCTAATCAGATATCGATGGGATATTCTATCTATGTAGGAATTAGGCTATAACAGTAACATTTTTTCAGTAAAATTATTAGGGATTATGATCCCATCGATATCTGATTAGAATACGGTAGTATTACTTGGGATACTTGCAATAATGCCTACTACCTTTATTCTTTATAGTATTGCGGTTACTGTTACTAATCATTTTTTTACTAATAATTTTACTAAAATTTTTAGAGGAGTGATTAGATCCTTATGCATTTTACTTTTCAATTGGTAATTGTACACTTTCAACCTTTATATATAATACAATTAATTTTTTCAATATCTCACTCACTGAGGTGATGTAATTGAATAAGTCTCAAATAGGTGAAAAGAGGTGATTTGCTAGGTTGAAACTGGCTGCCATATTTTCAAGCCACCCTTATCGTAAATGAACAATCAACATCCTTCAAGTAGATTATATCTTATTTAAATTGGTTGTGATAGAGAGATTGCGTATAACTTTATTATTTTTGCTGATAATTTAGTACGCTAATATCTTATCTTGAATTATTACCAACTTTTGATTATAGGTTTTCTTCTAACCAAGCTAGGAGCCGTCCGCAGGAACGTCTCGGCTATTAAAAGCCAACGCGCATGGTTCTTAGCTTGGTTGGAATAAATCAAATATCTTTTCTCCGTCAACTGTACGAACTTAAACAATCACTGATTATACTTAGTTTCCCTGAGCGTAAGCTCTGACATATGTTCAATAAATCTTACTTATATTTTGTACCTAACCTACATAATATTAGGCACGAAAAGTCCTCTTAACTATTCACAACTGATTCACATATAATAATTAATTCTTGTAGTCACTAGATGCAGCGTTCTAATAAAGCTTAACGATTTAGTCAATGCATGATTGTTCGAAGAATCAATAAATCAACATAAGCACCAATTGCTATCGTGTCAGTTTGTTGCTACGATTCCAGGATGTTTTCCTCAGAAGTTATTCAGACTTGGCTTCCAGTTAAGTAGAACTGCATTGAGTTATTAAAAGTAAAGATGTAGGGTGCTTGAGGTGTTGGACAATAAAACTTTTCCATGAGATAATTAATCTTCTTCACGCTCTTTTGACCAATAGGCTCCAACATGTTGTTCCAAAGAAGATTTGCCGCTGAAACATGATGACAAATGTATTATTAATAATATATACATTCTATAAGATTAGAGTTGGCACAATCAAAAGGCGGGAAAATTTTGAGGGAAACGATTTTATTGGTCCCCCATGTTGAATGCAACTTCAGAAAAAAATGCTCTACTCTACCCCTGTTCCACAAAAAAAAAATATAACATGGCAACACCGATTTTCCCTTTTTATAACCCCAAAACTACCTCCACGTTTGTTGTTTCCCGCCTTCGATTGTGCCAACTCTAATCTTATAGACTGTAAGTCAAATCGAGGATTTTTACCGCAAGTTAGTAAGTTATAAATTGAAGAGGTACTTACCGTCGACACTTGCATGATCTGAGGATCACTGGACCGGTTTCGGTTTGCGCCATCATCAGCAGAGGAATATAGATCATCTTGAGTCGAAATGAACTCGTATACTCAACATGAGAGAGTCATGATTGCGTATACGTATAGTCGAAACCGTTCCAGTGATCCTCAGATCATGCAAGTGTCAACGGTAAGTACCTCTTCATTTTATATTAATTATGTATCAACAATAATTTCCTTTAATATAGGAGTCCAATGATATAAGTTCGGACAAGTTATCTAGTATACCGTTATGAGTTTTATTATTATTTAAACATGTTACGAAATGCATAAATGTAGTGAATGCAGCATCTGTGGTGTGAATATGCATTATTATTATTATTTTATTTTTTTTTTTTTTATTTATTTATTTTTTTTTTTAAAGTGATCTCTGATTGGTTTTTGCAATAATCTTTGCTTTGGAAACTGGAGATTACTATTAGTAGTTGGATTCCAGACTCTGGCAAGGGACCTTGCCTTATGCTTGGTGTTCACCCAGCACCCAGCATCACGTTATAAGTAGGTTGCTACTATGAAGAAGTTGTGTAAATTCGGGTTCGGGTGCCAATAACAAGGTTTACACAGCAGATGATGGAAAACACCAACTCCATTTATTAATTTCACAAATATAATTGCATATGCTCTATGGCAAGCCTTAATCTTCCATGGGCTGTTGCACCTCTTATTATTGTTATATAATTAATAGAAAATGAACTCGTTAAAATCCAAAATTAATGTTGTTTGTGGATTTTGGTTTTGCCCAAAATCAATATTATATTATTACTAACAGATGACAAAACTATTATTATTTTTATTTATTTTTTTTTTTTTTCGTCCGCGTCGAATAAGGATTTGTGGTGTAAATGAGCATTATTAACTCAGATTGGCAGCTGCATTGCAGATGCCAGTAGAATTATTGTTAATTACTATTATTGATCATATTATAAAATACTTTATGCTTACCAAGAGCATGTCCTTTCTGAGAGAAATGAAAGCAATCGTGCGTGATGTAGGAGATATCAATGGCTTCCTTGCTTCTCATGGCTGGTTCCATTGGAGCATTGAACATGGTCATAAACGGCTGTAGAACAACTGTAAAATCTTCTTTCTTATTATAACGACCACTGTTAATCTGAAACAGATATTCAATATTAATTTACTTGAAACCACTAGACACATACAAATGATTATAAGTTTGAACACACTTTCAACGTTTATTAAACAAACTCGATATTATTGTATATGGACAACCTTCTAATGTTATACGCTTTTGTTAAAATACCCGAAAGCGTTTAACACCCAGTCAAGTTATGAAGCACTCCAACTGTCAATAGTGATAAGTGTTCAGATAGCAGTACTGGTACTCTATCTGACTATGGGCATTTAAGGTTTCCTTACTTCAATATTTTGTACTTTTGTCTCATTGATGAGCAAGAAGTTACTTCCTGGATGGAAAGTGGTGCACAAGTTTAATTTTTTGTCTCCTTATAACTTCTGTTCTGCTTGATGCCGTCAAATAACAAGACAAATACCAAACTATTCAGTTTCCTTGCAGGGGTCTGAAATTAGTTTCAATTAAGACTAATCCACTATTTTATAACAGAGTAACCTTTCAATCAATGGTGACAGTTTTAAAAATTAAAAAGTCGTATATATTTGGTTCTTAGATTTAAACCTGTGCAATTCTGAAAACGATATTAATAAATATCGGTGGAACCTTGATTACTCGAAATTTAAGGGATTGTTTGTTTTTTTTAGTAATAAAGGTTAGATTACTATAGCTAGCTGCATGTTTTGTTTATCGTATTTTATACATACATATTGCATTTTAATTGGGTATCTGAAGAACAATAAATATTATTGGATTGTTTAAACCAGCAAAACCTTAATTAATTAGACTCATTAAAATTAATTAGATGACATTAAAATTAATTTGACTCAACTGCTCCGTATTGAATTATAGACAAGCCTAATCAAAATTTTATCGTATACATTGTAATCCAATGGTCCAATAATTTAACGATTTTTTTAAAAATACATTTATTCAGCATATAATACAGATTTTCAGCTATATAAGATTTAATTTTATCAATACCTCGGAACCTAGATTAAGTTTCCTAGAAACTAGATAAGTTCCCAGGAAAATGACTAATAAGTCAGGTTTATATTTAAATGGACTACGTTTTTATTATTTTACTACCGAGCTTACCGAAAGTTACGGACGCTAGGTGATTGTTCTGAAGAACGAAACATTTTTCAAAAATTCTAGGACAGAAATCCGTTTCAGACATCAGGGAACATTCTTGGTTCCGTGTCTGTCTGTCGGTCCTGTTGCTCAAATTTTGCGAACCAACATACCTTAAAAACTGCTGTCCGATTTTAAATTTGCATGGTATGTCATAATTAGCTCATTGTTAGTGCCATATAAGTTTCAACATTTTGCGCCCATTTGTTTCTCCTCCACATGCGCACATTAATTTACACCTATATTTTTTTTAAAAGTACTTACTACCCAAATCAATTGATATCATTTCGGGGAATGTTTTATTTTATCGAAATCGGTCCAGTATTGTTTAAGCTTTATCTACAGATGACAAGTATACATTTCTAAAATCCATTTTTTAGGACTCAGGGGTCCTTAACACTTCCATCAAAATTGAACATTCGACCAGGAAAAAAAAATGATGATTTCATATTGTTCGCAGCAGTTGCAAAACATATTTTATCTTAAACTAATAATAATAATAATAATATTTATTTCCACCAATAAAATGACATACAAATATGTATAAAAAATAAATAAATAATTATCATATATAAACTGTTCTGACAATTTCGTTTTAAAAAATGCAAAGGTTAATTTAAATATTAATGCAATACAAAATGCAGTTCAGAATAGGAAAATTGAATGTGAATATGAAATTGCTTGCTTGAGTTTAAACTGAATATAAAAAGTTCAGTTCGATATTGAAAGAAAAGTCATTTTTTATGAAAAAAGTAAAAGGATCTGCAAAAAGCAGCATTGAAAAGTCTCCTCTAACTTCTAGGATATCATAAATAATTCATTTTATTTTTTTTCTCACAAATATTATGTAAAAAGTGGAATTTTTTCAATGACTCTTATCTGGAATTTTTACAAACTATTGTAGAAGATATAATCAACTTCGTTTAAAAAAAAAACTTTAGGCAGAAAATTCAAATTTAAAATAATGTAGCTTCGTCTTGAAAAATTTAATTTGAATAATATTATGTTTATATATAGAGAGAGAGAGAGAATTTGAAAACTTTTTTAAAACAAATTTTCAATTTGTCCTTTTGTAGCACATTTTTATCATCTATACTGATGGTAGTTCATATAAACCCAACTTGTGAACTTAACTACCTTTGTACATTGGTACTTTACATATCTTTGTATACATATCTTAAAAGACATATTATACTGCTGACGTTTTTTGAGTGACAGCACTGATGACAATTTGTATTCTCCAAAACTCTTCGCTGGCAATCAAAACAGGTGTACGATATAATGAGATCGGCCGCTCTTTTCTTAAGTGAAATAAGGCTAGAGCTAAATTTTTCGTAAGCCGTTTAAAGAGAGAAATTTAGAATTTCTGTAAATCACTAATCAATCAAAATTTGAGTGTGGGATGTGTTTATCCACTAATCATTCAACTATATAAACTACTTATATGTGCCAACATTTTCACGACGGAATTATAGGCTGTGGCAAAAGCTGTCATTTTTATTCTGTCATGGGTTGTCAGCTCTGACTCGGAGAGTGGAAAAGCAGGGCACCTTTTCCTCAGACCCCCTGTTAATTTTGACTTTTGACTCTCTGAGACAAGCACTTCTCATTAAAATGAAACTCGTTAAAATATTTTGGGTCCACAACCGAGCTACACGAGGATTAAAGCTGGTAGTGAGGATTAATGAGGAAGCTGATGTAGCCACCAGGGAGGCTATTAAAAATGCACCACTATAATACTCTACACACCCTGTTAGGCTGGATAACTATCTAAGATTGTTAAATAAGACCTTCAGATCAGCATAGGAAGAGAGCATGGGAAGTTAAGACACTTGTTACTCAAGTACTTCCCCACATTGATCCGAACAACTGGCCACAAGATTTCAGAAGGGATACATGTAAATTACTGATATGATAATGGTGTCCAGCCACTTTCGCCTCATTCATATAAATTCTGCTAGGCGGCCCGAGGCCTAGGTGTCTAAAATGTGGAGAACCAAGTGCCACTATGCAACTTCTAATTAAAGTGTCAATTAAGCAAAAGTTAAAGAGCCTTTTGCTCTTTAACCACACTCTAAAGAGCGTGGTCGGTTGAAATTAATCCGGTGCTATCTGCTGTCTACTTTCGACAAACCATCTAAATTTCATACAAATCAAATGAGTACTTTTGAAGATAGATGTGTAAATTAATGTATGTTAGTGCGCATGTTGAAAAGTAACAGATGGGCGTGGAAGGTTGAAACTTATATGGGACCAACAATGAGCTAATTCCGACCTACATTATTTCATACAAATTTGGACGTGTAATTATTAAGATTGTTAGTTCCCATAAATTGAGCGACGTCATTTAAATATTTAGTATCAGACTTATTATTTATGCGAGAAAAGTTTTCTCGAGTTTATCGAACCGATTTGCTTTTCTTCTAATATTACTACCTTCTTCGAAATAATTAAATTATACAAACCATCTTTGTTATTAAATAAATATTGAAATTTTTCCTCTTCCAATATGCTAATTCTGTATAATGAGTGGTTCTTGGGTTCTTGGTTACGGATACCCACACATCATAAAGAAAGTTAAAAACAATTTTGCTTTCTTAAAATATACAAACGAGAAAGTAATAACATATAAAAGAAAAAAATACATATCTCCTTGATGGAGTCATTAATTTTAAGTTTTGGGTTTGATTTTACTATTTGTTTAAGTGAGTGTCAGATTGGGTTATTGCATCGATTATTAGTAATAGACTGGAATTCCCATAATGTTAGTAATCTTAAAAAAACTTGTTGGCGACCCACAACAGTATATATGTATACAGTTGAAATGATCTGCTCCATATTTCATTTATACATATTTAGTATCAACAGGAAGTGATGTATTAGAAGTAATACCAGAGTTGCTTCAGCATGCTGATATTTTCTGGCCAGGGACGTGATGATGGTCATAACGTCACCACTCTGATGAAAACAGGTGCAAAACAATCTGTGCAGCATTCTGCACATAAAAGACCGCTTGAGCCTTACACTTACAGATACATCTGAAAAATACAAGAAACCAATTAAGCAACTTCTTCTATATTTTTACATACACGTATATTTTATAACCATAAAAAAATGTAAACCTGCTGGAAATCGAAACAAGTCCTCGTCCCCTCCATAACATCTACTTAAAATCTGTACGATGTAACATATTTATTTATATAATGTATTTACTTTTATATAATAAATTTAAAGATTAGGAGAATACATATAGAAAGAAAATAAAGTCTGTCAATTTCTTCATAAGAAGTAGGGAAATATAAACTAAATGTATAAAAATCGTTATAGATTTGTGGAGAATGAAAATGAAAATCGTTCAGTACGATTACATGGCTTCCGTTACCTTTGTTAGGGTTGGAAGCAAAATGGGGGATATTAAATATGTTTAATATTTATTTATATTAAATAAATACGACAATGATGGATTATAAAGGCATAAATTCATTAAGTTTGCGTCGTTGGGAGCGAGGAAGCTATGTGCCACTCTAATTTGCAGACTATTTTCTATAGGGTTATAATACAATATGTGTTACGGGCGCAGTCCGTTCCCGATCTATAAGAATGGAAGAAGGAGAAGTAGGTAGGGTGAAGTGGACATTTAATGATCTAGATTCTAGAGAGTATACAAGAGGTCGCCTTTTGACACCTCTTCAAAGTTCAAGAATCTTAATAAATTAGGAGTGCCTTTTCTCTCAGTTAATCTCAAAAAATTTTAAGGTTGTTGTTCAAATAATTTTCTGCTATAGCATAGATTAGACACGAAAAGCACAGTTAACAATATATCCGGTTAAAACCTCAAACTAACCGAAACAAGTGAACTTTTAAGGCTACCGACTTTTTGTCGGCCGACAAAAAGTCGTTAGGAGACGGTGCAAATAGAAACAATATAAACAGGAGGAACCCCGCACACGGCCGACAAAAAATCGGCCCGATTTTACCTGTTTCTATTGTTTCTATTCGTCCGTTTCCTACCGACTTTTTGTCGGCCGACAAAAAGTCGGTCGTCTGCGGGGGCCTTTGCATTTTATTGAAGTAAGAAGTATGTATTTACATATGGGTAGTCAAAACATAAAAAAGCGATGAAATGTAAACAATATTGGTTAGAAATTTCCCGAGGAAAGATATACGCTATTAAAATGAAAAAGAAAATTCAATATATAATATCTAAAGAAGTAAAGAGAACAAATTTCAAAATTAGAAAAATAATAAATCTAAGGTAGGTAGCATGTGGTATGAGTAAGATGATTTCAGCAGAAGAGTTACTTAATCGAATCCATTTCTATAAATTTTAATAAGTCGATAATTCCTAGATTAAATTTGAGTACACGCCTTTTGAGAAAACATATTTTACTTAAACAATGGTCGGGAATTATGTATCTCTTTTACGCAACCCTATAGTTTTAATTAAACATCTCGTTAAAGTAATGGATACTTCAACTGGTAGTCTTATAATGATTATTATACGACAAATTCATTATTTTAAACCAAGATAATAGAGAAGTTTTATAAACACTTTAAGTTAGATGTTTTTTGTGTCCAGGATAAGGGGTTGTATGACATAAAACAGCTTGTTCAAGAGGAAAGAAAAGTTTTAGACATTAATCCTCTTCCAAATTTACTGCTAACATGAAACTTTGGACTTTAATGGATGTTTGAGTTACTTTAGTAGCTAGGAGGATTGTATTGAAAAGTTAAAGTAGTTAACGTATGCTACTCACGTTTTAGGATACGTGATAAATCAAATAGTTATATATCTACTATATTGGCACACATATTATTAACGGGTTCTGAAGGATATCGGACTGATGAGACTTAGGACGTAAAAAATCTGGTACGAGGTACCTCGGAACTTTTCATCACTTCAGAAGCCACTAAAGTGGCCTCTCCTAATGCTTCGCAGCAGGAGGGAGCAGCATTGGACGTGGTCAGTACTTGGATGGGTGACCGTTCTAAACTAACTGATTTATTATCATTCTTTAAAAAAAANACACCGCTACCCATAAGAATTTTTTTTATTCAAGTAACACTCATTAAATTATGGTAACACTCATTACACATTTATATATTGGACCTAGAAAAAAATAAATTTTAGCACAAACTTTAAACATTAAACTTTTATTTACAATTTTTTTTTACATGCGGAAAATTTATTTTTTGTAAAAACGTTAAACTCAATCATTTTTTAAGTTTTAGAATATACGATACAGTATTGTAGAATAAACAGTTTTGTAACACTCATTACATTTTTAACTTTAAAAAATCGTTCCTCAGAAACTATATTTCTTAATTAAACCAATTTAATGTTTACTGATTATATTAATTAATTACTACTAAATCATATTAATAACATTAATAAATGTTGATTATACACCTACAAAAAATGCTAGTAACACTCATTACAATGAATAAAAATACGCACCACTTTTTTTTAGTAAAATATTAATTGTACAGAAGCATTAAGTGCTATCAATCCAAAAAGTCGTTGATTACTAAGTTAAATGTCTTCTTAATACAAACAAACCCTAATCCCTCCTTCTTTCTTTCATACTCACCCTCTAATTCTGCCAATTTCTTATCGGTAACACTCATTACTAAACCCTTGGGACACACATATAAATATTTTTTTTTCGTTTATCACTTAAGATTTATTTTTTTCTATCCCATTTATATAAACTTGGATATTTTATTGGTTAAAANGAAAATAAAGAAACTTTTGTGTGAACTCGAACTAGGAGATAAAAAACCGTCACATTTACTTAGAGAAATGCGCTCCCTCGCAGGCTCGCAAATTAGTGATGAGTTCCTCAAAACAATTTTTCTACAAAGGCTCCCACCTCATATTAGTTCAAATCTAGCGGCTAGCTCCGACTAATTAGATACACTCGTAACGATGGCTGATAAAGTTCGAGATGCGGTCGCGACTTTACATACAAGCATCTGTGAAGTAACACCAACAGTCCTACCTCAAGCGCAAGAGCGACCTGAAAACAAAATAGACCGACGTCTTGAAAGTCTAGAAACACTAGTTTCGGAGCTGGCTGTAGCTTTAAGAGAAATACGAAGTCGATCAAGATCAAGGTCAGGAGCAAGATTTAGACCGACCTCAAGTTCAAGGCAACACTATGACATCTGCTGGTATCACTACAAATTCAAAGATGAAGCAACAAAGTGCACTCAGCCCTGCAATTATAAAACGGGAAACGGTTCGGCCCGACATTAATGGCGGAAAATGAGCAGGGCCTTAACGCTAACCGCCTATTTGTGTATGATCAAAGCGGTGTGAAGTATCTAATCGACTCAGGGGCAGACATCTCCGTAGTCCCACCTGACGTGAAAAATAAGAAAATAAAGACAGAGTTACAGTTATACGCAGCAAACGGTGCCTGCATCAAAACCTTTGGCAGTAAGTTATTACGTTTAGATTTAGGATTAAGACGGGAGTTCGTATGGCCCTTTACTGTAGCGGAAGTCCTGAGCCCTATCATAGGTGCAGACTTCCTTAGTCACTTCGACCTATTAGTTGACTTAAAAAACAAACGTTTGATTGACAATCAAACCAAGCTAACAACTAAAGGATGGCTATACCCATCGACCGCAACTTCCGTTTACTATCTCAACCCGAATTCTGAAAATAAATTTGAAGCTCTCCTGAGGGAATACCCCGATATTGTGAATGAGAAACCAGACTTTAAATCCAACCAATGCTCAGTCACCCACGATATCTGTACAAAAGGTGCCCCAGTTACTGCGAGGGCAAGGAGGCTACCACCTGGGAAACTCGCAGCTGCGAAATTAGAATTTAAATATATGATAGATTTAGGCATTTGTAGGCCATCAAACAGTTGTTGGTCAAGCCCCTTGCACATGACTCCTAAAAAAGATGGCTCGTGGAGACCGTGCGGTGACTACAGGGCTTTAAACGCTGTAACTATCCCAGACAAGTATCCAGTTCCAAATATAATGGATTTTAATGCTCAGCTAAGCGGAAAGAAAGTATTCTCCAAGATAGACTTGGTAAAAGCTTTTCATCATATACCGGTAAACCCAGCCGATATTCCGAAGACCGCTGTCATTACACCATTTGGCCTGTTTGAATTTGTGCGCATGCCATTCGGTCTTCGGAATGCAGCCCAGACATTTCAAAGATACATCCACGGAATATTGCAAGACTTGCCATTTGTATTTGTATACATCGACGATATACTAGTATTCTCCAAAAATGATGAAGAACATTTAAATCACTTAAGAACTCTTTTTCAACGGCTTAAAGAACACCAAGTTAACATCAACGTGGCAAAAAGTGTTTTAGGGAGAAGCGAAATGCCCTTTCTGGGTTACCACATCACGGCTGATGGTATTGCCCCACTTCCGGAACGTGTACAAATTATCAAAGAGTATCCAGCCCCTAAAACAATAAGTGACCTCAGACGGTTCCTAGGATTAGTAAACTTTTATCGGCGTTTACTCCCTCATACAGCATCAGTGCAACAAACTCTTTTTAATTTGATAAAAGGCTCTAAAAAAGGCGACAAGACGGTCATTGTTTGGACTAAAGAAACCTTAGAAGCATTTGATAAATTAAAACAAGATCTTTCTAAGGCTACACTGCTTTCCCATCCATCGGACAACCTCCCAATGGTATTAATGGTAGATGCATCAAACACTGCATTAGGAGCGTCTCTGCAACAAATCAAAGGTAAATCATTTCAACCAATAGCATTTTTTTCAAAAAAATTGACCAACGCACAGATGAATTACAGCACATATGATAGGGAGCTCCTTGCTGCGTATGCTGCTGTTAAACATTTTAGACATTATCTTGAAGGAAGAAAATTCACAATATATTCCGACCAGAAGCCCTTGTTGTTTGCTTTTAAACAGAGATTGGATAAGGCTACACCAAGACAGTTCAGATACTTGGATTACATTGGCCAGTTCACTACTGATATACGATATTTGCCAGGCCAAGATAACATAACAGCAGACGTTTGTTCACGCCTATCAAGCATAAAAATTCCATCTTCAGTATCACTAGACCTACTAGCTGACGAACAAGCAAAAGACCAGGAACTAATAATGCTGATGAACTCAAAAACATGTTCGTTGCAACTAAAAACGATGAAAATAGGCAATAAAAAAAATCTGGTATATGATGATTCAACTGGGGTTATAAGAGCATACGTTCCAAAGTCGGTAAGAAAAACTGTTTTTGATTCATTACATGGACTATCCCACCCGTGGATAAAAGGTTCGGTTGACCTCGTTCGACAGAGGTTTTAAGAAACTTTTGTGTGAACTCGAACTAGGAGATAAAAAACCGTCACATTTACTTAGAGAAATGCGCTCCCTCGCAGGCTCGCAAATTAATGATGAGTTCCTCAAAACAATTTTTCTACAAAGGCTCCCACCTCATATTAGTTCAAATCTAGCGGCTAGCTCCGACTAATTAGATACACTCGCAACGATGGCTGATAAAGTTCGAGATGCGGTCGCGACTTCACATACAAGCATCTGTGAAGTAACACCAACAGTCCTACCTCAAGCGCAAGAGCGACCTGAAAACAAAATAGACCGACGTCTTGAAAGTCTAGAAACACTAGTTTCGGAGCTGGCTGTAGCTTTAAGAGAAATACGAAGTCGATCAAGATCAAGGTCAGGAGCAAGATTTAGACCGACCTCAAGTTCAAGGCAACACTATGACATCTGCTGGTATCACTACAAATTCAAAGATGAAGCAACAAAGTGCACTCAGCCCTGCAATTATAAAACGGGAAACGGTTCGGCCCGACATTAATGGCGGAAAATGAGCAGGGCCTTAACGCTAACCGCCTATTTGTGTATGATCAAAGCGGTGTAAAGTATCTAATCGACTCAGGGGCAGACATCTCCGTAGTCCCACCTGACGTGAAAAATAATAAAATAAAGACAGATTTACAGTTATACGCAGCAAACCGTGCATGCATCAAAACCTTTGGCAGTAAGTTATTACGTTTAGATTTAGGATTAAGACGGGAGTTCGTATGGCCCTTTACTGTAGCGGAAAATCTAAGCCCTATCATAGGTGCAGACTTCCTTAGTCACTTCGACCTATTAGTTGACTTAAAAAACAAACGTTTGATTGACAATCAAACCAAGCTAACAACTAAAGGATGGCTATACCCATCGACCGTAACTTTACGTTTACTATCTCAACCCGAATTCTGAAAACAAATTTGAAGCTCTCCTGAGGGAATACCCCGATATTGTGAATGAGAAACCAGACTTTAAATCCAACCAATGCTCAGTCACCCACGATATCTGTACAAAAGGTGCCCCAGTTACTGCGAGGGCAAGGAGGCTACCACCTAGAAATCTCGCAGCTGCGAAATTAGAATTTAAGTATATGATAGATTTAGGCATTTGTAGGCCATCAAACAGTTGTTGGTCAAGCCCCTTGCACATGACTCCTAAAAAAGATGGCTCGTGGAGACCGTGCGGAGACTACAGGGCTTTTAACGCTGTAACTATCCCAGACAAGTATCCAGTTCCAAATATAATGGATTTTAATGCTCAGCTAAGCGGAAAGAAAGTATTCTCCAAGATAGACTTGGTAAAAGCTTTGCATCATATACCTGTAAACCCAGCCGATATTCCGAAGACCGCTGTTATTACACCATTTGGCCTGTTTGAATTTGTGCGCATGCCATTCGGTCTTCGGAATGCAGCCCAGACATTTCAAAGATAGATTCCACGGAATATTGCAAGACTTGCCATTTGTATTTGTATACATCGACGATATACTAGTATTCTCCCAAAATGATGAAGAACATTTAAATCACTTAAGAACTCTTTTTCAACGGCTTAAAGAACAACAAGTTAACATCAACGTGGCAAAAAGTGTTTTAGGGAGAAGCGAAATGCCCTTTCTGGGTTACCACATCACGGCTGATGGTATTGCCCCACTTCCAGAACGTGTACAAATTATCAAAGAATATCCAGCCCCTAAAACAATAAGTGACCTCAGACGGTTCCTAGGATTAGTAAACTTTTATCGGCGTTTACTCCCTCATACAGCATCAGTGCAACAAACTCTTTTTAATTTGATAAAAGGCTCTAAAAAAGGCGACAAGACGGTCATTGTTTGGACTAAAGAAACCTTAGAAGCATTTGATAAATTAAAACAAGATCTTTCTAAGGCTACACTGCTTTCCCATCCATCGGACAACCTCCCAATGGTATTAATGGTAGATGCATCAAACACTGCATTAGGAGCGTCTCTGCAACAAATCAAAGGTAAATCATTTCAACCAATAGCATTTTTTTCAAAAAAATTGACCAACGCACAGATGAATTACAGCACATATGATAGGGAGCTCCTTGCTGCGTATGCTGCTGTTAAACATTTTAGACATTATCTTGAAGGAAGAAAATTCACAATATATTCCGACCACAAGCCCTTGTCGTTTGCTTTTAAACAGAGATTGGATAAGGCTACACCAAGACAGTTCAGATACTTGGATTACATTGGCCAGTTCACTACTGATATAAGATATTTGCCAGGCCAAGATAACATACCAGCAGACGTTTGTTCACGCCTATCAAGCATAAAAATTCCATCTTCAGTATCACTAGACCTACTAGCTGACGAACAAGCAAAAGACCAGGAACTAATAATGCTGATGAACTCAAAAACATGTTCGTTGCAACTAAAAACGATGAAAATAGGCAATAAAAAAAATCTGGTATATGATGATT
>KZ651918.1:36000-46118 GCA_001010745.2 Gerris buenoi
GTCTCTAAATGAGTATTTATATACATAAGAATATATAGAATATATTATTAGATGTGGGACCCAATATATAAATATTAAAGATTAGTCTGATGCTCTACTAGAGACAGAGGCCCCTAATTAGTTATTCATTTTAAAAATAAATAAAAACATTAAAATGCAGGTTGCGTGTTCAAATGTTTGGGGTGCAGGCCCCCAAGAGCCCTGGTGCAGGCCCTCCAAGAGCTGTTGCAACAAACCGTTAGTTTATAGTTTTAAGGGTAAGTGTCCATCTGAGACTTTTTAGTATCGAGACTCGCTCTCGAGATTGAAATCGCTAGTGGAGATGGGGCTGAGACTAGTCTCGTAGACTCGCCGACTCTCCGAGACTCGAGAGAGGCTGATGTTGCTCTCAAGTGGACAAGGTTCTGAGACTAATCTCGAGATTTAGTCTCAGATGGACACTTACCCTATCAAGTGGTTTTAGGAATACGGGTGAAAAAGTAGACAAAATAACAACATTAAATAAAGAAAATTTGAACAACAATGAACTAAAGAATATTGGATAACCTTACACATTTTTAAGATGAGGTAATAGCAAAGGAACAACAAGTGACAGACCTCAGCTTACATTTCCACAACTTATTGCTAAGTTGAATTTTCCAGTCCAAACCTGTTTTCTGTATATAAGATTAGCTATAGTGGTATTTTGACACTATACTGATCACTTCAGCTCTTTGTGTTTTACTCACTATAAATTTGGTTTAATGCTCATTCCTGACTATATTTTTTATTTTTTTTTTTTTAATCAAAATTGTCTGAACCGTTTTCGAGAAAAAATTTTTTTCAGAGTGTTTGAAGAGTAGCGCCTCCAAATTTAGATACGCAAAAATTAATTTATCGATTTTGCCCAGGAGGATAATTTTTCTAAACATGTATACCAAATTTAGTCAAAATCGGCCGAGTAGTTTAGGCTTCACGCGTCTGCACAGATGACAGACAGACATTTTTTAAAAAAAGACTTTTTTGGACTCAAAGGACCTCACAACATGTAGTAAATCCATCAAAATCGAATTTTTGTGACATCACAATACTTTTTCTTTGTATGCGAAAGTAAAAACTCATTAATCTACGATTTTAACATACGAACTACAAAAACTTTACACTCTTATCTTCCTAAATATTGCTTTATTTTACGATCTCCACCTTCGCTTTCTTTTTTTTTATTTGATTCATTCAACCAATTCAATTATTTATTTGGGATCAGTTGTGAGGCTCGACGATCCTAAAGCGAGGAAGACGGAAGTACGATATATTCTGATAATGGGGCGACGGATAGAGCCATGGTGACGGAAGAAAACTGAATATGGAGAGTACGTCTACCAGCATGAGACCGGCTTGCAAGTAGCATCGCCACAATTTCATTACATCAGCTGTTCTATATAAGTCAACGTATAGAAACCTGTTCTTACCTGTGAATTAATATGATTTAGGAACAGAAAATAAGTGATTAATTATAGAAATCTTATAAACCTGTATTCACCCCGTTAGCAGTGTGGCAAGTATTATAAAGATTTCGCGGGAACCAAACATATATTTTAAAAAAAAAAAAAAAGTTGTTTACGAAATTATTATTACAATACTATAAAAAATAAAAAAAAACCCCTTCAAATTTTTATGTCTTTAGCTATATTTCACAACAGCTCGGTACGTATATTTTGCATTTTACTTTTTGTATTTCTGCGCTTTTTTGAAACAGTAGAACCTTAATCGATAATTTAAGGCCCCCATACACGGTCATAATGTTTGCGCAAAAATGATGTTTAACATAATTAAAATGTAAGTAATCATTTACTTATGATACACCCTAATAATTATATGAATAGAACTTATTTGATGGCGGTAGTAGAGGTGTAGAAAAATTCGTAGATCACAAGAGCATTAAGGCCCCCATACACACTTCAACTTAGTTGATCAACCAAGTTGTCTGTCAACCTATGTCTGTCTGTCTGTTAACCTGGTTGATCAACATCAAAAAAGTTGAACAACACAGTTGAACAACATCAGTAGAGAGAGAACCAGCATAAAGAGAACCAAGCATAAAGTGAAACTATACCCGAATAGTTTCGTTCCTGTGTCTGTCTGTCACTCTGAACAGTTCCAATAATTTTTAAATCAAAAGAGATAAAAACATAAGCTTCGCCCACCAATGTATAAAAAGAGTTTTGATGTCTTTCAACATGGCTGTTCAATTTGTGATTTGGTCTCTCAACTGCCCATACACACTCCAACTTCAACTTTAACTCAACCAAGTTGGACAACAAGTTGAAGTGTGTATGGGGGCCTTCACGATACGTCTCAACTTTAACTCAACCAAGTTGGACAACAAGTTGATGTGTGTATGGGGGCCTTCACGATACGTTTCAACTTTAACTCAACCAAGTTGGACAACAAGTTGATGTGTGTATGGGGGCCTTCACGATACGTTTCAACTTTAACTCAACCAAGTTGGACAACAAGTTGATGTGTGTATGGGGGCCTTCACGATACGTTTCAACTTTAACTCAACCAAGTTGGACAACAAGTTGATGTGTGTATGGGGGCCTTCACGATACGTTTCAACTTTAACTCAACCAAGTTGGACAACAAGTTGATGTGTGTATGGGGGCCTTCACGATACGTTTCAACTTTAACTCAACCAAGTTGGACAACAAGTTGATGTGTGTATGGGGGCCTTCACGATACGTTTCAACTTTAACTCAACCAAGTTGGACAACAAGTTGATGTGTGTATGGGGGCCTTCACGATACGTTTCAACTTTAACTCAACCAAGTTGGACAACAAGTTGATGTGTGTATGGGGGCCTTCACGATACGTTTCAACTTTAACTCAACCAAGTTGGACAACAAGTTGATGTGTGTATGGGGGCCTTCACGATACGTTTCAACTTTAACTCAACCAAGTTGGACAACAAGTTGATGTGTGTATGGGGGCCTTCACGATACGTTTCAACTTTAACTCAACCAAGTTGGACAACAAGTTGATGTGTGTATGGGGGCCTTCACGATACGNTTAAGTTATGATAAGACTAAAAAGTTACGAATAAGAACGACCAGATGGGTAGATATATTGGAATATTATCTATATATCCTTTACGAGTCGACTATGAAATACCGATTACGATTAGTCGACTGAACGATTATATAATCGATTATGCCCATCTCTGAGTGTTGTATTTTCTACTTGGAAAAATCAACAACAATATTTTCAGTAATGAGTAAAGAATATGCAGTAAATATTATTTTAATTAAATGATTTTGTTGAATGACGCAGAACATTTGTGAAGTGTACTTAAAACTTCTAGATTTGTATTAATCAAATCCAATTAACGATTCGAATTGAATTCAAGCATTGAGAATTCAAAAGAATTTTGAATAAGTGAAATTCAATATAGAAAACGTATTATACAGTTTAATAAATTTCATGCGAATTAATTACATCAGCGCACAAAATGCAGTCAGTGACTTAAAATAGAATTTTGTATGAGGTTTATCAATTAAATTAATGAATAATTTTTTCAAGAGAATTTCAATTTTTCTGTAGAGATTAAAAATTGGTAAATTTTTATAAACGCGCGTGGGATAATCAGCTGCAAACTGGTCACTTGGGGGCCCCTGCAAATAATTTGTAAATATTTATACAGAAAAGATTGAATAGGATACGATTTGAGCATTCAATGCAAAAATAATCATTATGGATAATAATTTAATTATTACTATAAAACAATATTCAATTTTTGTTATAAGATTATCCCTTAAGAATGTCTGAACTAAAGTCTCTAGTTCTCTAGAATTCTAGAATGTACTACAAGGGCTGTAATGGTTTTTTTGATTTAGGTTTTTAATCCTACGGAAACCCCCTACAGGGTTTTCTGGTTTTAGGAATGGGCATAATCGATATATATTATTCTAATCCGATTATTGATAATCGGTTATAGAAATAATCCGATTATACCATAGTCCACTATGTAAGGGATGGGGATGGATCACCGTGCAGAAAAAGCTGTCAAAGATAAAAATGATCCATTTATTTTTCAAAAGTCAGTAGAATCTTCAATATTTCTTATTTGTAATAAATAATAAGCAACATAATATAATCAAGCAATCATTAATTTTATTTCCAATTTGAANCATAAATACACACATACTCACATACATACGTCATGCTGAAAACCACTCAGGAGGTCATAAAAACACCTAAAACGGATAATTCCGTTGAAATCTCGAAAAAAAAAAAAATGTTGGTGAAAACAATACTTTTCCTACTATTAGTAGTGAGGAAAAGTAAAAAGGAACTGAGATTACGAATAGAATTATTGTTATTGGAAATTCATTTTTGCTAATATGTAATTTTAATTCTTATTTTGTAGCAATTTCGACTGAAGATAACTTTAAAATAAAGTTGAAACGTATCGTAATGCTCTTGTGATCTACGATTTTTTCTACGCCTCTACAGCCATTAAATAACTTCTATTCATGATGTTTAACGTGTATTGCCTAAATTTCACCGACATCAGGTATAAGCAAACATTTTGCGCAAAATGTGTGATCGTGTATGGGGGCCTTTAGATATTTCCTTTGATAGAAAATAAAAACAAAAACGAATCATATAATAATATTTTTTGAGCTTAAATATTTGAAGTTTAAGTTGAGTTGAAGCAACATCGCGAGAAATCCCAGTTATTTCTACATTAGGTGTTTTTCGAGACATTACATTAGATAAAGCAGATTTGGGCCAATATGAGATAGTTTGGTTTGAGATAATATTTTAATTTATACTTAACGATAGTAGTAATAATTCTAGGATGAACCACATTTTTCATGGTTATTAATTGGATTTGTTTGTGCCATTTATGCACATAATTCGGCAAAACGATATCTCCGAAACCAATTGCACTAGAACCTTGAAATTTAGAAGTTAGCTTTCTTATATGACATTAGTATTTTATCAGAATTACACAAATTCGTGATTCATCTTTCTTTTTAACATATTATATGCTTAAGAAATTTACCGATGATCTGAAGTTTGTACTCTTTTCGTCGTTTCTGGTTAGCTTTTGAGTGAATCTTCTTTTGAGGTCTTTCATGGAAAAAATCAATGATATTAGTTTTACTTAAGAAGGAATAATATGTTATATTATTATTGACCAATTGACAGTATAATCCTACTGAGAAAAAAAAATCAAATAAATAAAAAAATAAATTATTTATTTATTTATTATTGCAAATAATGATGGAAGGGAGGATTCGTCAAAAAGTATAAATGAGAATTTATATACGTTTCGGAGTAATGTATTTTCTTCTTCAAAGTATAAAAAAAGAATCGACAAGTTTTTAACTGGACGCATTTTGGAGTTTCTACTACTATGGTGGCCCGGCCAATATGGCGGGTGACTAAAAAAAAGTTTTTAGTTACCATGGCATGTTATACATTAATTTAAAGGTCTTGAAGTGTAGAAAAATAATATGCAACTATTACACCTGATAATTTTAACTACGTCGTACAGAAACCGGCAATTATCGCCTCACACTTACGTGAAGCGCGCCTTACTTGTTTCTACTTGTTTATACCTTGAAGAAGGAAATTTGGCACTTTTATAGAAAAGGACCCCCACTTTCTTTTTAATCTAATACACTTTCTTACAACTTAATACACACTTTTGTTTATATAAATGTGTGATATTCCTTTGTCCCAAAGCATATTGGACTGAATTTCCCTTTGTCTTAGTAGGTATTTAGACTAAGGGATATAAACTCTTTTGCATAAAAAACATAAATGGGGCCCCTTTTCTATAAGAGTATCCCGAAACGTCAATTAATTCAAAGATACAATTTTTTTATTTTTAAATGATTCTCATTCTTGATTTAAATTTCAGATGATAATATAAATACATAGTTAAATAACGTATTATTTGTATTAAGAATAAAAATGATGATTATTATTATTATTTTTTTTTTTTTTTATCTTAAATATGTAAAAATAGGTCGACAGTAAACTCTAGCCATTGTGACTTTTTTACGAGAATTCAAATTTTGGGTCTTAGAGTTGTTCTTTTAATTCACTGCGAGCAAAAAGTTTTTTGCTAGTTTTTAAGTAGTTACTGAACTCTATTTTAAAATTTCACAGAGTGAGCTAATTTACTTGTTTTATTTTTTATTCTTTTTCTTGAGAGAGGTATATCGGTAATTATAAAATTTATTTATTTATTTTATCAGTTTGTTGAGAGTTATTGAACCACCTTGAAACAAGGTTTGAGGGAGTCTGTCATATATACTACCTCGGACCTCGGTGGCATTTCTTTAGATTGTTACTCCGCTTATATAAAATCAGAAGTGTCATATTCCTTTGTCCTAAAGTACATTGGACTAAACATCCCTTTGGCTTTATAGTTATTTAGTCAGTCATTTATACTTTTTTTAAAAAAAACATAGGTGAGATTAACAATCAAAAGAAGTACCACCTTGGTCATATTATAATATTTCCACCGTGCCCACCTATTTCTAATGTTCTTAAGTAATATAGTTAATAAAAGAACTATACCGGTTTCCAATCTGGGGTATCAAGATTTTTCTTAAATGATTTCCTTCAGTTTTAGGCATTTTCCAACTCTGATTGTATCTGGCTTCCATCCTCTTTCTAACTTGTGTCAGGTCGACATCGCTCATAGTTGTTAGTTCGTGAATCAATCCAGAGCATCTTACTGGTCTCTTAACTTCCCTTCTTCCTATTAAACTCATCTCGAACCTTCAACACTTCGTCAAAACCAGCCTGCGATTCCTGACATCTAAATTCTTTTTTTTCTTCTTTTTGACATATTTTATCCTTTGGGAAATAATTTGACATAATTCTCATTTAAACTATTGCAACGTTTGAGTTTAGATGGGGTTTTAGTTCAGGTAAGGTAAACGAGCTCGCCAGTAACCAACTAGTGACTTAATTACGTCTTTGACTAGGAGGATGAAAATTAAGGTATAGGGCTATGGCTAGTAACTAGTGACAAACAAACATTTAATAATGAAAAGCATACAACCAGTTTCACTGGGCGGCGTTTTCTATGATGCCGAAGACCGATATGCATAGTAGCTTACAATAAGAGCTTTCACACAAAATAACGTTGCTTAGTGTGAAACTGGCCTAACAATTAAAGGTGGTTATATTATGGACAGGATTCGTAATCCATTGGAGTTAGAGAGATTATTAGTTAAAAAATGGGAGCTTCGACAAATAACGCAAATAATAAAGATTTGTTTTATCTGCTTTAATAATTCTTAAAATAGAATTGGAATTGGAATGAGTCACAATCACAAGTGACCTCATGCCATTCTTAATAAGAGAGAGCTATGTACAAATATGACAAACTATTGAAACACTGTACTCCTCCACTGTCCTCCTTTATAACACGTTATGGACATTTGTTAAAACCGAGTTATCGTGGCATAAGTTTAATATGCCGTACATACTTTTTTATACTTACATAAATTTGAATTTTTAGCGTTCGCAATAAACAAACCATTTGCCAAAGTCAAAAAATACCATAATAGATTTCATGCATTTTAAAGGGGTACGATTTTAGTACTCAAAATTATTCGTTTTAATAATTTATATGCTTAATTAAGCCAGTAGTATTTTGTTTGTATTTATTTTCATTACCACTATCAATTAATTGTTAATTTAAAATTTTATAAAACGTATAACTAATGGTTACCTGCGCACCAGGAGACGCCTCTATACTCTATAAATGTGCCTAGTGCATAATCGTCCATGGCTCCATTACCAGCTATCAAACTGTCGCCCATAGCCGCTACGACGTCTATATCTCCTGGTCGTAATCGGTGGACAGAAGTCGGCCTTGTTTTAGATTTGCCTAGTGATTTATCACATGGAAATCTGAGACCTTTAGGAAGAATAGGCTGCTTTCTTGACTCAGCTTTATCTGAGTATCTAAGATACCTTTCTGTCATATTTCGAGCCTGTAAAAACGTTCAATTATAAAACAAGTTGTTCATAAATAAATTGAAATAGAAACACATGTAGATAAAAGCTTTCTAAAGGAAATGGAAGCATTTTAGTTATTTTGATGATCGAATATTGGTTTGTCGTTTGTCCCCATGTTTTAAA
The DNA here is from genome assembly GCA_001010745.2 of Gerris buenoi. Taxonomy (NCBI): domain Eukaryota; kingdom Metazoa; phylum Arthropoda; class Insecta; order Hemiptera; family Gerridae; genus Gerris; species Gerris buenoi. Next base: position 44,155 of record KZ651918.1, read on the forward strand.
GACTCTTTTGAACTAGTTTTACTATTTTAAAATGAATCTCATTATTCTGCATTTTATATTCAAGTGAACTTTTGTTCAGCAATATAGCGAGGAAACTGTGAAAAACTAATTTTCTGTGGTTTTGCGAAGTTAAAGTTTTAATAATTTTAGAACTTATCCGAAACGTATTGATTGATTTGCGGATTTTGGACCATAACTCAAGTATAATAGAAATCTGAGTGATTTGAATAAATTACTATATAGGATTTAACTGGTGACAAATTAATTAATACGAACGATAATGACTAATGACCTAGAATGCTACAGGAAAACCGGTAATTAACGAATTAATAATTATTCACCTCAGTCCAAGTTAGAGGAGGGAGAGGGGGCATGAGAGGGCCATTTAGCCTGGGTCCTGGGGTCTCTAGGAGCCCCTTGTATGTTATTTATAAGGTTTGTGTTTTTGGTTATGTTTTATGTCAAAATATAAGTAAGGTTAAAAGGTGCCCATTAAGAGGTGAAATATAACCTTTTTATTAATTAATTGTTAAGTAAGGTTATTTATCATATTGAAAAATTGATTTTAGCCTGGTAATAACCCTCGGGTGGAGGTGTTAATAAGAAATTAGAATTTTCATTATAAATACCTTACATAGAAGATTCCGATTGAAATTACATGCAGGTATGATACTACTACTTAATTTATAGATAAATAAAATAGTTATGTTATATGTTTATCAGCGCATAATTGATTACTCTAGATTTATTGATTAGACCTGTACCCAAGATTAGTTTTTCCCATTAATTAGAAAAATAATACTCGAAACATAAAAATAAATAAGAAATGAACTTTCGCGGTTAACTCATCAATTATAGCATAATATAGAATATAGATGCTATTCCTTTATTCCTTTGAGAACTAAATTAGCTGTCATTCTAACATACAGTCGAGAGTCGAGTGTACTTACATTATTATATATGTTTCCCAACCTTTATATATTTTCTTTTTAATACTTTTCAAACTTGTAGATAGTTGCTGAAGAATTCTTTTTTATGATGGACATAATAATTATTTTCATCTATTTCTTTTCTATACTTTTTAAAATATATATTCTCATTGATAGTTTCCCTGCAATTCTAAATGGGAACTGTAAAGAGTACACCAACTTTTCTTTTTTTGCTTTCTCTGTCATACAGGTGATATTTTATTATATATTCTAAAATAAGTTATTCTCAAAAGATAAAAACCATATCTACTAGTGAGAACTAAATTATTTTCTTTTACAACTAATATTAACCTTTGTTGTAATTAAACTATTTTTCGTGAAAGTTAACAATTATAATTAGTTACTATTATAATTTAAATGAAACAATGGGTACTAATAAAAATAAAAGTAATACATACCCAATGTTTAGCTCCATCTAGAGGTTCGAAGTGAAATAACTGAGGTTGGAAGGTCAACGACTGCAGCGCTCCTTGCTGATCCTGTGAAACTACGTGAAGGTATCCAAAGGATGATCTGGATCCTAGAAGTACCCAGTAGCAAAGAACTGTTAGATACATCCTGACTTTCTCGATCAATTATCAATTGCTATTCACGACTCGAACCTATAACACATAATAACATTAGGAATTAGTTGATGAAAAATTCTTACAAGTTTGAACCTTTGATAACTTTGGATTACTTGTTTTTATAGGATCATATAGGTGAGTAAAATTAACAATTAATTTATAAAAAAAAGTTATATTTTACCACTTACGGGCATCATCAGACCTCAAAGCCTTGCTTGCGTCTACCACTTCGCGGTAGTTTCTCATTTAGACACAGGTGATCTGAGGATCATTTTAGATATTTACATATAATTTATTCCTTTTATAATTGTTAAAAATTATTTAAAATTTTAACGCAAGCAAGGCTTTGATGTCTGAAGATGATGATGCTCGTAATAGGTTAAATATAAACTTTTTTTTTTTTTTTAAT
>KZ651918.1:68324-85454 GCA_001010745.2 Gerris buenoi
ATATTAAATGTTAATTATAATATATTTATTAAAATATACTATAAATATCATGACTAAAACTAGCAAATAAACAACAAAAACTCATAGCATTAATAGGTACATATTTCTAATCGGTGTCAGCTTAAGTAAATGTCTTGGTATGAATCAAATAGATACACTAAAAGAATCCCTAGGTAAATTTATGAAGGTCTTGTTTAGGTTATCAAAGATTTTAATTGTAATTAAATAGATAAATTCCTAAAATTATACTGAATTGCTTCGAATATAATACGCTTTTTTCCCCGGTTTGGTATCACGATAATCAGGATCCGTCTTATATTCGAGATGTGTCTTATATTCAAGTGTAACATATCTACAGTCTAACCCAAACGAGTGTTAGTGCGTTGACAGCGCGGGAAATCGAGTGACACTTTCTGAGGGAAAAACATTTATCTTTTCCTAGTTGGCCCGTCCTTAATAAATATCCAGGAAAATATCGTGCTCTCATTGGCTCCCCACCCCATTTACTAGTTTTTCCCGCGCTGGCAACGCACTAACTCTCGTTTGGCACAGACTGTAACAACTTTTTTCTACGAACTTCTCTTTCAATAGTATCTTGATTTTACTTTTTATTTCCAATTCTCTCAATTTTTCTAGGATATCATTGTTGGCCCCATATTTCATCAATTTTTAAGAATTTTAACGTGTTCAATTTTTCATAAGATTTCGTGAGAAAGGGGTTACTTTGTACCTATCTATATCTTTTTAAGCTTAAAATTTTATTTTAAAAATTTAACCTATTTCTCTTCCAGCTTGGCGTTTTTCTTACATCTCAATAAAGATTCGAATACACCTTATATCTAAATAAAGGTTAAATATTCTAAAAATATTTAAACTGCCTGAACAAGTTGCTATACATAGATATTAAATTGCGAATTTTCAATATCTATGTTAGGGCGTAGGTTTTAACCAATTTTATACTTAAAGTAACTACTCACTACTAACTTTATACTTACTAATCATAATATAGTACATAAAGTGAGCTAATTTCAAGTATTATATAATTCGTTTTATTGTAATCATTGTGAATACTAATTTTGGCCATAAAACCCTATTAAAATGTGTATACCCTTGTTTTACCATAGTGAGATTTTTAATAATTACGTGAACACCGTTTAAAAAAATCTAGAGCAAGTTATATATCTGCTTTTAATGATGGAGATTTCTCTACCTAAACAATGTGAAATGAACAGATTAAAATCCTAATGAACTTTCTAGGAGGAAAAAAAACTTCAATTATACTAGATGACGCACACTTTCAGCTGGGTGATTTAAAAAAAGTGTTTTTGTACCGCATGAAAAATTTATGTGGAATATTGGCCATTAGTATCAAGGTCTTTAACATAAAAGTAACTGGGGTTGTATGTCTCATAATTTTTTTTCCGACTCCGAATTCAAAACCTGCTGGGCAAAAATCGGTTTCAGACATCAAGAACTCATGTCTGCCGTTTAACATTTTTGAACCACCGTGCTTGTCCGATTTTAATTAAATTTGAATATATGGGCCCAGCTTAGTCGGTTATGAGCGTGGGGATGATAACTTAAGATATAGACGACAATATGATTTATGGTTCTAAATCTATCAGAATAATATATACCTATGTATTAAAAAAATTACAACAACTCTTTCGGTAGTTTACAATAAAGGTCTTAAGCTAACGGGGAGAGGGGACGGGAAGTCCGGGGACTTGGTCACTTGTGCTTGCAGTTCCGGAAGTCTCGCTCCCGTTGTAGCCGGGACATGAAACCCGCTCTAGTACGTCTGAGTCTAAATAAAACTCCATGTTGTTTAAGAAACTCCACAGTTCTAAACTCTATAGTGATTAACGAGGACACGCCACAGCCGCTTCTACGACTAAAATCCGGGTCGACTTCTATCGACGGCCCATGGCTACGACGAATGTGGTAAAAGGCAGGCCTAGGAACCGACTGCCTGATGCTTCCGGCGGCACATTCCATGGTTTCGTTTTCTTGACGACAGTGGGACCAAAACAGAGAACTTACATGTTTTTACAACAAAGTTTGCTCTAGTTCATATTCATAAATAAATACATTAACAGTGCCTACGGGTTTAACATATACTTAAAACCGTGACAAATGTAAATTTTACCCCCTTTATCATCAAAATCTTCCCAGAAGAAGGACATTTTATTTAAATTCTTGAGACCAATAATCCAAATAAAGAACGAATGGAAGCTATGTGCAACTCTGGCACACTATTGCTTCCGAGTTTACCGAAGGTAACAGAAGCGCTGTGATTGTTTCGAAGAACAAATTTGTTTGTCATCGATTTTAAACATTCCCAGACAGAAATCCGCTTCACACATCAGGAAACATTTTTGGTCTTGTCTATTTATGTCGTGTCAATGTTCTTACACTTTTGGTAATTGCCATGTATTATAGACTAATCTTTAAGAATTAAAGATTAATTTTTAAGAAATTTGGATTGTGGGCCTAATGCAGCCCACCGATGGTCCCATATAAGTTTTAACCGTACGTATGCGCGTATTTAATATTAAATAAGAGTAAGTGTAGACCCCAATCTCATTAGACTATTTTTCCAGTAATTGGACACAAGGAACTTATGTGCTAAACTAATTGATTTTAAAGATAAAGTTGTTAAAAAAAATTTGAAAGAAGGTTGAAACTCACATGGGACGTACAATAGAGTAATTATGACCTACCACCTAAATTTCACTAAAATCGGATGAGTTTTTAAGATAGATTCGCATAAATATTGGACAGACAGGTATACGGATAGACCGATAAACAGACAAAAGATAAAATTGTTCCCTGATCTATCTAAAATGGATTTCTGTCTGATTATTTGTATTCGGTGACGTATAAATGTTCGTTCTTTAGAACGACCATAAAGCTTAAGTTACGCTCGATATAAGCTCGGAGTAAATATATAAATTTTAATAAATTCCTGTTTTTACACGAGATACAAGATCGGGACGACACATTAGGTTTTTAAAGATCCGGTAGAATATCTAGTGAAAAGATCCGTCATCAGAAGTACCATAAAGAAATTTTATTTAGCTTTCAAACAGGAAATCTCTTTTTACAAAGATATTCAAGCTTTTAAATTATGTATAAAGTCATAATAAGGAAATCAAACATAGGCTTGAGTGTTAAGATGACATCTACTTTCCATGTCTTTCATATTTGACAGTAATAAATGATTTAGTACATTCTTTACGGTCAATAAAACAAGTGAATTTTATTTGATTTCGCGTAAACTCAAATATGAAACTTCTTCTGTTATTTATGAACAAATCCAAGTTCTTTCCTTGTATTTTTTTTTAATTGTATGTGCTTAAAAATGTTAAGTTATTTTTATTTAAGAATGAAATACAACAAGAGATGTTTATGGTAAGTTAACAGCCATATGACTCAAGGTAGAAAAGGCTGTGTGAATGGGATCTCATATAACTTGGTTTCAGGTAAAGTGAAAGTATTTAAGAAAATAAATTCCGAATCCAGTTATGCTTACAATCCCGGCAAATCTTTTCAATAAATTATAAAGTTTGTTGGCATTAAATAGGTACCAAGCTTTTTAAATGTAAATTTAAATCTTTATAGACAAAAGAAAAGGTTTAAGAAATCTATTTATAGAATTTGTTTAACTGAGATAGATAAAAGATAATGAGACATTAATATTCAATGAGTGGATACTATTAACTTGGTGCATAGGCTTCCACGGGTAGACTCGTTATAAACTGCTTGGGTGTCCAGTAAAATCCCCGACACGAAGGATTTGAAGTCCGACGTTTCGCTTCCACTACTGGAAGCATCCTCAGAGTTGTCGAGCATCGTGATGTTGACTCGAAGCATCTTGTTTCTCGAGTTCATCTTGTGTTTGCTGCGAGTCAACACTACGATGCACCACACCCCTGAAGATGCTTCCAGTAGTGGAAGCGAAACGTCGGACTTCAAATCCTTCGTGACGCGGATTTCACTGGAAACCCAAGCTGTTTATTTGAGTTCATCTTGTGTTTGCTTCGAGTCAACATCACGATGCACCACAACCCTTAGTATCCTTCCAGTAGTAGTAGCTAAACGTCGGACTTCAAATCCTTCGTGACGCGGATTTCACTGGAAACCCAAGCTGTTTATTTGAGTTCATCTTGTGTTTGCTTCGAGTCAACATTACGATGCACCAGACCCCTGAAGATGCTTCCAGTAGTGGAAGCGAAACGTTGGACTTCAAATCCTTCGTGACGCGGATTTCACCGGAAAACTAAGCTGTTTATAGTGGGTATTATTAATCAATCAATTAAAAACGGGTTTTGACGAATTTAAGGTGACTTTAAAGCAAGCCGTAATATGAGACACAGTCGGCGCAAGTGACGCAGGGTATAACATAAGATTTTCAATCTTCTGCCCTAGTTAGTTCCTTCATCCGCAAGGGCTCGAACTTGCATTGATTAACAACTAATAGTCCAGGAGATGGCGTGCAGATTGTTAAGCAAAGAAAAGATCTAGTTTTAAGTAAACTTAAAACGAAATAAAAAATATTTTAATGCTTCTTTTTTGCTGATGAAATCAAGCATACTTAACTCTCAGGTTCTCTCATGTTACTAACCTGACAGATTTCATTAGTTTTTACTACATACAGATTTCCTTTTATTGATATTTTAAGTCTGTCAAGTCCTACAGTTACTTACTTTTAAAAAGACTTCTTGAGTTAATATTGAGGAGTATGTTCGGATAAGATTGTCGGTTACAGAGTTACTAGCAGGTGCATTAAATATTACAACTACATCTTCATTAATGATTCCTCCATTCATAATTTCTACAAATATTTGTTGTTATCAAGGTTAGAATTTTTGTGATTTTATTAATCAGATACGTTCCTCTATAGTTCAATGGGTTCTCTTTTCCTCCACTTTTATAAATCAGTTTGAACCTGATAGCAGACGAATCTTTTGGCATTCCTTCATTTTCCAAGACTTGGTTATAATAGTTTAGGAAATAGTGTTCCTCCTCAGGTATTTAAGCTTAAAAATTCCATTCTGTAAACTACTGGGAATTTACCTTTTCCTACAAGTTTACTCTTATGACTCTTATTTCCTTCGAACTAAAAACTACTAAAAGCTCTATCCCAAAACAAGTCTAAGTTGTTGGATTACAGGAATTTAATTTTATGTTTTCCTAGTCCCTTGGTATTTAAAGAATGTTCTGTTTTTTTCACGTGGGATAAAATCATCGCGTTTGTTGAAGAGGGTCATATCCTTAACGTAGCATTCCAGAATTCTGATAATATTTTTAAATTGTTCACTTCTAAAATATTTAATTTTTTTTATTATTTACAATGTGCCTGCGTTCAATTTCTAAACAAAATAATGCTTTTAAGCTATCAATATTGTAGTTATATCGTTTGCAGTTTTTAAATAATGTTTCATTTGTTTATTTTTTCTGTTTTGCAATTAGTGTCATATCATGGATTCTCATTGGGGTAGGTCTATATATTTTTGATTGTCTATAACCCTAATTAAATGCTTCCAGTAGTAGAAGCTAAACGTCGGACTTCAAATCCTTCGTGACGCGGATTTCACTGGAAACCCAAGCTGTTTATTTGAGTTCATCTTGTATCGACGGCCCATGGCTACGACGAATGTGGTAAAAGGCAGGCCTAGGAACCGACTGCCTGATGCTTCCGGCGGCACATTCCATGGTTTCGTTTTCTTGACGACAGTGGGACCAAAACAGAGAACTTACATGTTTTTACAACAAAGTTTGCTCTAGTTCATATTCATAAATAAATACATTAACAGTGCCTACGGGTTTAACATATACTTAAAACCGTGACAAATGTAAATTTTACCCCCTTTATCATCAAAATCTTCCCAGAAGAAGGACATTTTATTTAAATTCTTGAGACCAATAATCCAAATAAAGAACGAATGGAAGCTATGTGCAACTCTGGCACACTATTGCTTCCGAGTTTACCGAAGGTAACAGAAGCGCTGTGATTGTTTCGAAGAACAAATTTGTTTGTCATCGATTTTAAACATTCCCAGACAGAAATCCGCTTCACACATCAGGAAACATTTTTGGTCTTGTCTATTTATGTCGTGTCAATGTTCTTACACTTTTGGTAATTGCCATGTATTATAGACTAATCTTTAAGAATTAAAGATTAATTTTTAAGAAATTTGGATTGTGGGCCTAATGCAGCCCACCGATGGTCNAAATTAATTATCTATAGTCTCCTTGGGGGATGTCCCTGCTGAATATTTATATTAAATTTTACTGGAATTGGTTTAGTAATTTATGCATCAGGACAGGTGACTTGTAGATTTTTTTTGAACACAGGGCCCCCATAAAACGAGTTAACATGTTAATCTTTAATTTTTGAAAATATCACAATACGCATTTTGATATACCATGAATTCTGCGTTTTAGATAAGGTGCACTTGCTCAGTATATTTTTTACTAAGCTTTGCGCTAGGGGTAGATTTGATTAACTTTTCTTACTTTAAATGGTTCTTGCTTGGAATGAAACTAGAGTTATTTATTATAACTTATAACAATGCTTCAATACATAAAAACTATTTATTATACCATTTTTGTTTTGCAAAGACTATTAGACAGAAAAAATTATAGGTTCATAAATGTTTATAGAAATCAAGCTGTATTGTATAAAAACAAAACACGTTTAAAAGGATGTGTGAAGTCTTAGGTTTATCTTTCAATTTTGGTAAAGCAAAGTTGAATAGAGGCTAAAAAACAAAATTGAGCCGTTCTTTGAAGTTTTTGAGTCAATATCACGATTCTCAACACCCCTTTAGATCAAAGTGTCTGACTTTACATTATCTCAAGTACTGTTAAACACAAAGGTTTAAATGTGTTTAATCGTGCTTATCTACAAACTGCGCAGAAACCCATATAACAAATAGACCTATTTAGCCTTTACAAAGTCTATATAACCTTAAAGTCAATTATTTGAAATATCACGTTAAGGCACGTCCACACATGCCAAAAGATGCCGGTCGGTCGACATGACGTGTCGCAAGTATTTTGTTTCTGTTCGGTGAAGAGTAAGAGTGTTCATGAACAAAAATACTGGTTTAGCTGTTGCTGCTGGAATCATGATTAGAACAGTTGCTATGAAACATCTTTTTTTCTTCTCGCAGATTTTTGATTCTCCCAAGTATCTTCAATGAAGACTTCGTGACGCGGATTTCACTGGAAACCCAAGCTGTTTATTTGAGTTCATCTTGTGTTTGCTTCGAGTCAACATCACGATGCACCACAACCCTTAGTATCCTTTTTAACCGTATGTATGCGCGTATTTAATATTAAATAAGAGTAAGTGTAGACCCCAATCTCATTAGACTATTTTTCCAGTAATTGGACACAAGGAACTTATGTGCTAAACTAATTGATTTTAAAGATAAAGTTGTTAAAAAAAATTTGAAAGAAGGTTGAAACTCACATGGGACGTACAATAGAGTAATTATGACCTNTACATAAGACCAGTTTTCAAAAATGGAATTTTTATATTAATTATTTATTATTTTTTGTAATCAGAAGAACTGTCCCTCAATACAGGACGGGCGCGATACAATTGGATGTAGTTTTTAAGTTCAATCGTCAGCCCACGCCATAGTTTATTTGACACACAAAAAAAGGAAGAATAATTATATTTACCAACATAAAACTAGCATCAAAAACTAAGAAAATGGTCTGCGAATCTCACTATATTAACACTATCTTTCGACTAAGACCGATCAGCACGGCTATACACTGCTAACATTGTTTTGGCTTTCTTTGATCAAGACTGAGCGGTTTCGGGTTGGATTTTTTAACCTATTCTTTACGAAGGAAACCCTCATTTCAATGGAATTTTTTTTATTTAAAATATCTCAGAAACAAGCTTTATGCGTAACAGCAATTATAAAATTCTTATATTATTTATGCTGATGTAACTTTGTGTAAGTACATCAAAGAGTCATACCTGTTTATTTTTTATCTTTCAAAGAAGTCACATGAATAAAATAATTGAGGGTGAATACACTTCTTCTCAATTTATATGATATATGTATCAATACTTCGTTGATGCAATGAATAGCTCAAATAAAATATAGTAAAATCAAAGAGAAATTACTTGGCCTTTTCATAAATCGAGCGAAATCAAAATATGTCACCTTTTAAAATTGTGAGGCTTATTCAGCCTTTTATTTGCTGCAACAATAATCAAAGTAAGAGGTGTTGCTATCAGTAAATTTTACTCACTGACGTTACCTTGAATAAAAACAAAATAAACGTTATTACTCATAAGTAATACTTATAAGTACGATCCTTTTATCAATTAAGGCATTTTTAATACTTTGTAGTTTTGGGACTGCATCGTATTTTTTTTTTTATAAAAATCTGTCCAACAAGTATAATAAAAATTACAATAATAATTATCTTATCTAATTAAACAATAAATAAAATTATATTAGTGAAAAAATCAACTTGTATGAATAAATGTTTATTTATTCGCATTACATTTTCAGATTTTTTAAATTTTAAATCAACTCGTTGGAACGTATTTAATATTTTTTTTCCTTACGAGCTTACCGAATAAAACGGAAGCAATGTTATTTTTTTGAAGAACGACAATTTTATATACATACAACTGAATCCATAAAATCCAAGTCAGAAATCCGTTTCAGACATCACAGAATATTTTTGGACCTTTATCTGTCTATCATTTAATGTTCTTTTTTGAACCAATTAATCGTAAAAACCCCTCGTCTTATTTTTTATGAAATTTGGACGGTAAGTCATAGTAAGCCCATTTCTCTTCCGCATACGCACAGACCTTTTACCAATATATTTTTTAAGTTTTATTATTGATTTATTAACCCTTTTAGTTATAATGTAAAAAAAAAAAAAAAAAAAAAAAAAAAACACAAGGAAGAGAATAAAATAAAATAAAAATTAGAGAATGTTAGGTAGTATAGAAGAGAAACATCATTAAAGTACATGTTAGTACGTGTGTGAAGCTACGTGCTCCACATTGGCAGACTATATAACGAGAGTTTGGTGTAGCGTCCCCAATTTAAAGTAAATTTAGTTTTTCTATACAAAATATCTGTGCAAACAAATAATTTTTCCCAACGTATGTTTAAACATTTTTCAATGAGTTAATATGTAACTTAAATCATATTATAATTATTATTTACAAAGGGAGACAGACAGAGAAAAATAAACTTCAGCGCCGGGACTCGAACCACGGACCTCCCCCTCATTTCCAGTGTGCGGGAGCTCTAACCAATTAAGCTACACTGAAGAATAATTTCCTCTGGCGTTATCGATACCTAACCCCGAAGTCTATCTGTTTCCCTTTGTAAATAGTAATTATAATTTGATTTAAATTAAAATTTAAACGTTCCGTAGTATGAATACTACCAAAAACTTATAAAAATTTAATTTCTAATTGATTGTACTAAGTTCAGGTACTAATTGAGTACTTTATAATTACAAGCGTATTTCTCGGTCTAGTTCTATTGTCGTTTGTTGACTTCTAAGACTTGTAGAACATTTGAAAGCTTAATTCGTGATTAGGTATCGATAACGTCAGAGGAAATTAGTCTTCAGTGTAGCTTAATTGGTTAGAGCTCCCGCACACTGGAAATGAGGGGGAGGTCCGTGGTTCGAGTCCTGGCACTGAATTCTATTTTTCTCTGTCTGTCTCCCTTTGAAAATAGTAATTCTAATTTGATTTAAATTAAAATTTAAACGTTCCGTAGTATGAATACCATCAAATATCAAGGCATCCGCAATGCCTTGTATATTTTATATGAAAGAAAACAATATAATTTCTCATTATTGTAGGTATCCTATTACATACCTAAAATTCTGTAAGATTCTTGAAGCAAAGATACTTTAAATTAGAGCTCTTCTTCCTTTCTATTAGTTTGTTGAACCCATGAAAGAAAGACCGCAGTCCGTCATTTTGAATAGAAAGGGCATCCTGAAAGTATTGCAACACTGTCTAGCTACGAGCCAGGGTCAATATCACCTGACGATCTAATATATTTTACCTTCACTCCACCGGTCCAGCAAGGCACGATCTACAAATTATTATGGTCTACTATTTTATCTTAATGACCAACTATTACGACCACTTAAACTCACCACGTTAACCTTCCTCCTCCATTATAATATTACTCTACCAAGACACGCATGCACACATTATTAAGTATTCTTTAGAGGTTAGTTAAATTAGGTGCTTTAACATGTAAATGTGGATAATGTTACATTCCTAGTTTCGTAAAAGTTATTGAAAACTTATCCACCCAGAAATTTTCTTTTAATAAATATAAATAGGTTTATCCTTTGAAATATATTTCTTACTTAAAATACAGTCATGAACTAAAATTACAATGACATAATTCTGTTGAAAATAAAGCTGATTTGTGTTCTTATAAATGATATAAGGTCATATTAATATTTCTAATATTTATATACGTCAAATCAAAGTCCCATTGGCTGAATGACCTATTGCGGTTTTTATCGAACCACACTGTTCAATGACCTTCAACCTGCTAGGTCGTTCTAGGTCCTAGGTATTTGTAAATACATAAATCCTTTTATGGACTCCTTTTTGATTCAAGATGGTATCCATTTTGAATTTTTTATTCGAAATTCGTCGCAATCTCCGACTTCAGGGTACTCACCTTTTCTAAAATACGCGCCATTCAGTCTGGTGATGTTGCTGCAAAGCGGTGGGAGTGGTCTCATTCGGGAGGCATGGTTCTAAAGATTTGTTTCCTAACCCGGGCAGTCAGCATCTGCCAGCGTCTGGAGCGTGCATTTGGCGTAACCCAGCGCGCCTTCGGGAATCACTTCAATGTACCCCGTTAGGTTCTACCCCGCACCGGAAATCAATTGTTTTGTGGGTCCAATGTTCAACTGGAGTCCCTCGGCCTGTCAGATCACCTGAGAACATTGAGGCAGTAAGAGTTTCAATCTTGCAATCCCCACGGCCGGCGCGGCGTTCTGCGCGCACTTTCCGATCGTTCAATAAGGTGAATTCGTCACGATGACCTTCATTATCATCCTTACAAGATGAAAATTGTGCAGGAACTCTCCAAACGTGACTTCAATCTCAATCCTCAGAGGACCACGATGCGATCCACTCCCAGATTTGGCCTCTTGTCAATTTTTCTTGTTAGGTTATGACAACCGTATAAGGAGCCTGAAACACCTAAAGGTCAAAATCCTGGTAGAAATTTCCCACATATCCGGTCATAAGACATATAAGGGTCATGAAAAGTGCCATAAATTGGCTTAGTCAGTGTATGGCCGATGGGGGGAGTCGTCTCACTGATTTCATTATTAAAACAAAACTATAAATGTACTTAGATTAAAAAAATCTAATTTGATAAAAAGGGTTTTATTACGTTTTGAAAAAAGAAAGTTATGCTGCCGAACCATGTACTATAACCACGAACTTTTGAAGTTAACTTCGTTTTGTTAAGAAAAATTAAGGTGACAGGGTTATCTAACCAGTCATTTTAATTTAATAGTTATCATAACATACAGGCATGTATATAAAACTAAGTCCCCTGTTTCACATTGCTATCACTATTTTTTTTTACTCGTATAATATTACGGACGTGGATTATAGAAAAATTATTTTAGGAAGAGAAGAGAGTAAATTTTTGTGGATCAAGATCAAGCTGTTTTAAGTTAGTCTAAGGTTATTGAAAGGAATTTTCGGGCGGTTTACAGGAGGATTGCTAAAACAATGTTGTCATAGAATTAAAGTAAGAGGATTATTCCGGAAAGTTTACTTGGTAGATCCAACCCAGCTTAACCCACAAAATATATTTGTATGTATTAGAAATTTTAATTCGACAATTATCAACTAAAATATTGTTTAGTGACAATAATACCGAGATTCTATTTCCATAATATGATATAAAAATGAAAGTATTATTTCTTGCATGAATATACTATTGTAAAAGACTTTACCAACTATTTTTTTCCCCGCCTAATTACAGCGTTAAAATTATCATAAGTGTGATCGTAGAGGTGTTGACTGTAGTTGGAACGAATAATTCTTCAACTGATAATTCTTTAAAGCGGTATAGAATAAATAATAATAAGGTTATCTTGTCTTGGATTAATTATCACACGTAGAGTAAAAGCATAAGTACTTTAGTAGTGGTTGAATTATTGCGTAAAGAGGAGTAATCTGCAAGACCGAACCAGTTTGAAACTTATAAAATCTCTCCTGGCAAAGACACCGTACTTCTACTCTACATTAACCAATAGAGATTTCAGATTAAAAACTTAAAGATGTGTCGCAATATTATATATATAGCACTTCATTTTTAAGTATTAGAAAAAGGTCTAAAAATTAGTGTGGCACATAGCTTCCTCCCACTCCATAATTCGACTAATGGAATTGAACGTGTGCTTTTAAATCTGAATTAAAATGGACTACATTTTAGAATTCTGGAAAAAAATTATTTGAACCCTTTTTAAGAATTTTTTTTTTTTTAATCACGATATTTTTTTTTGTTTAGAGTTTAATTTTAAGCTAAAAATCATTTCTCGATTTCGTCTCAGGGTGGCATTTTTTAACGTGTAAACCAAATTTTATCGAAATTTATTGAGTTGCCATACTCAATAAATTTGAGCAGATAGAGAACATACACGATATACCTACCTATGAGAATTGCTGTAAACGAATTTCAATAATGTGATAACATTTTATTATGTTTATTATTTATTATTATGCTTTGCCCATTACAGATTTAGCTAGAGTTCTAATTGTTATTTCCTCCATTTAGAATCAATTTCTAACCACTAACGTGTTTCATGGAGACGAAACTTGTTCCACCCTGCAGACCACACTGATAGTGGAGGTAATGGCCAATCTACCTTTAACAACTTTAACATCGGCTTGCACATCCTTTTTGTGAAGAGAAAATACAATTAAAGCTTGTTGATGAATCAATTTGAGGCTTTCTCGCGATGTTTCAATTTAATTCCGTTCAGCAGTGATCATGTCAATAGATTTCTGGACTTTCAGGTAGCTATAAAATGATCTTGTGTTGTTTTATAGACATAATGAATTCTATTTCTGAAGCCTCGTCCAGACTTCCGAACTCAACTGGGGAAATAAAAAAAACGTAGGTTTCGGCGCATGCCCAGTTTAAAGTTCACCTGCACATCTCAGACTTGGCGTGCGCAGAGATCAATGCTCTACTTGTTTCCTCTGTTCAGTTCGGCAATCAGGATAAGGCTTAACCAATTTTTTACCTCAATTCTACAATACACCTTCACTGATCGATCCCCTGCTCTGATTTACATCTATGAATTGTGGGTGGCTGGAAATCTCTATCACGGAATCCAAATGAAGAGTCTATTTGCTTTATTTGAACATAAATTATTAATTGGCTAAAATACCTACTTTCTAAAGAGCATTTGATCTAAATATGGACGCCACACTCAATTTCTTTTCTACTTGCACTTCAAGAGGAAATAATTAGTTTAGTGTTACAAAACTGTCTCTTATTTATCTTAAGTTTACAACTGGCCTATTATCATATTGCTTATTCTTCCATTTTTTTATCATTTCCGAAAAAATAGTAATACAATTTATTGTTACTTTATCTATTTTTTATTTTTTATTTTATTTATATTTTTTGTGTACATAAGACGAACGATGAACCTAAAGGAAAAGCTACATAAAGCAGCTCTCTAATTCAAACGGGTAGGCTGTCCACTTTGACCGTTTTATTATTATACATTTTTGGTTCCAAGCTTACCAAAGGTAACGGACTCGTTGTGATCATCTTGAAGAACAAAATTATTTAATATATTCAATTTTAGAAATTTCTTGATAAAAATCTTGTTTAGACACCTGGGAATATTTTTGGTCTAGCGCCTCCAAGTCGCTTTGTCGGTTATATCTTAAATACTGGTAATATAATTTAAATTAAATGTGGATACTTGGCGATAATTAACCCATTGTTTGTCTCATAATAGTTTTAACCTTACGTGCCCATAACTTCTTCTCTTGCACGCGAACAAATTTTTTAACTCACTCCCATATTTTTGTGATTTTTAAAGAAATTTAGATGGCTTGACGACAGCCAAAGATCTCAAAAGACGCCAGAAAGAGACAATTTCAACCGTCTATGCAAATTTAATGTTAAATAAAAAATATGTGTGATCCTACTGGTAAAAAGAACAGGTCTTACAGTGAAATTGAAACAAAAATTTCGCCTGACGTGAGTTATCCGCCATTTTGGATTACAGCTTACAATATTGAGTTCGCTATATTTTTCCTGTGTGCGCGTCAAAACATCTTAAAAAAAAAAAAAAAAAAAAATCGTCAAAAAATCTTTAATATTGGAAAGTTTCATGTTTTTATCTCTTTTGATTAAAAAATTATTGAAACCGTACAGAGTGACAAACAGACTGACACATGAACGAAACTATAGGGTTTCTTTTATTTTGGTTTTACCAACATAACCTTAAAAATGATAACTCGCATTAATAGCTTTTATAATTTTGTAAAACTAATGACTGAATATTGTATTGTCGCCTAAATACATAAGTCTGTTGGCTTGTAGGTTGAAGTTTCAGCTTTCTAGACAGTCGAGAAGTGGGTCAAATTTAGATTACACGATTTGTACAAAAACACAGTAAATGAAATAAAATCGTGTTATAACAAATATTTCGATAGCAAAAATTATAGATTAGCAGAAAAAAAAATTATATTCTAGAAACAAAATATGAGATATCCTCCCCGTATATTACAGTTTTCTCTTCACACTTTTTATCCTTAAATAGTTTTTGTTATATATATATATTTGTTGAAAAGCTTTTAAGTTGAATTATGTAATATATCCGGAAAAAACAATAAAGCTGTTATCTGCGAAAACAATTTAAATTGATTTATGTCATTTAGTTTTGACCATTTGAAAATATGGAGAACGTAGATTAAGTTTTATTGTTTTAGTTTCAGCTTTATCTGTTTTGTTTAAAACTATTCAATCAATTAGAATAACTTCAATTTAATAAATAATGAATGCTCGGAATAACTTCATGTGTCATAATTCAATTTTATTGAATGTTACAAAATGTATCTCTCTGCTTCTTGTAAATACTACAGTATAAAGAATATAATTCGATTGTACATTTGAAGGATTGAATTTAGAATTGATAGAGACTTGAGTCGAAACAAGTGATGTTTTATTTTCAATTCCAGTGGCATTTTCACTATATGTCTCGTTTATATAAACTACCTAAGTTAAACATCTAAGAAACAAACAAAAACAAAAACAACTACAACAACTATAAAAAACAAAAACAAAAAAAAAACAAAGTTATCATGAGTGCTATAATAAATTTTGCTCTTTAACTTTTATATTTTTTGATATACCCAACATCTGATATTAGATAACTTCTTTAATATTTATAAAAACTAAATTCTCTATTTAGTAAAAGTTTTATTTGACATCGTTTATTCCATTACAAATACGTTTTACATGGACGTCTATGACGCAGATATATGTTAACACAGATGAAAATATACGTATTTAGAATATACATAGTAGAGTTAGTAAAGATGTGTTTCATATCTAGCGGATATCGGCGCGTATCCGGCGATATAGTTAGCAATAATATATTCATGAAGCGGTGGATACGTATTCGCTGGTTTCCCCACGGCGCGCCTCGCCGAGCCGCGCCGTTTAATCAGGTTACAAACAAATTCTCCTGTTCTGAGTTTTTTTTCTGAGTTAATTTCCTCTGTTTTCTTCTGATTTAAACAGTTTATTTCCGCTGTTGTTCATTGTTACTCCTTTATTTAATTCTATGCATAAAACACTAATCCAATGGAAGTAAATGCATTGACATTAATAAGTTATCTTTATGATCTTTCCCTGATTTTATTGATTGATAAAAGATCTTTTAATTCTAGAATAAAAAAAATAAAAAATGCTGCCCAAAAATATCGCTACGATTTTTTTCTCTCTTAGAGTAAAGTAAAAAATTAAAAAACAAATTATCATAGTAGTTAAAATATTTATTTAATAATTACAAGATAAAAATAACTTTTTATATTCTAAGATTTTAAATATTTTGTCATAAATCATAAATTTGAAACCTGTCAAAATGAAGATCGTAAATATGGGTCAGGTCAAAACAAATAAAATAACTTGCGGATTATTTCCGAAATAACTTTCCAGTAACTTTTATAGTAAAATTTGCTGAAAACTAATTAAATATTGCTTAAAGATGGCTAAAAGCATTAAAATAATGCATTGTCATCGTGTTCTGAGCTATTCTCAAAGTTTCAAATGTCAAGCCACTCGGAAAGTTAGTTAAAAACCGATTACAAGATGTGTACTGGACAAACACACAAACAAGAAAGCAAGCTAATAAAAACGTAGTAAAAAATGATAAATTATATAAAATTTTTGGCAGATGTAACAACAACAACAAACTTTGAAGTTTCAACAAAAGTATCTCACTTATATAAGTTTCAAAAATCAAAATGAAATTTAGTGGATTTTTTTGACATAAAGAGAGGTACATGTGAGCCAAATTTTATCTCGATCGGACCGCTTTTCGATTTTTTTTTTATTTTTGCTGAGTCAACAAACTGTTTTCTAGATAGGGGAATTTGTTGATTTTCCGGGCAGCACAACTACGTGTAAGGACTGATTTTTGTACCAAGTTTCAACTCTCTAGCTTTAAAACTGTGGGTGTTATTAATATCGTTATTAATATTAATATTAATAAAGGTGTTATTAATATATGTTATACGAGACACAGAAAGCCAGATTCACAGACAGACAGACTGACATCCAGCTAAAAACCACTCAAATCGTCTTAAAAACGCCCAAAACGGATAATTCCGTTGAAATTTCGGTTTAGGGTTTCTTGGGTGAAAAAATACTTTTCCTAATTCATTAGCAGTTTTGACGAAGATTTTGTGGTATTTAAATAACATTATGGTATTATTAGGTAGTGAGTAAATAATAACGCACATCTTAAGGAATAATCAGTGTATTGTCTGACCACAAGAATAATAAAAATAAATAAATAAATAAATAAACCGGT
>KZ651918.1:90209-103168 GCA_001010745.2 Gerris buenoi
GGTTTCAAATTTATGATTTTTATAAATAAGAGATAAACATTAAATGACAGCAAAACAGGAAATATATCGATTATATTATTTCAAATATATCGATGGCAAGGTTTAAGAAAATTTAAAAACGTAGTATATAAAGTTCTTTTTATCTTGCAATTATTATCAATATGTCAGTAATTGTATGGTTGAATTTATAATTAAATGGACCACATTTTAGAATGTTTTTTCCAAATAAATCGATTTTTTTCTCACTTTGTTGAGTCGTCGGGGGTAGCGTTACTAAATTTAAATACGTGGTATCTCTTCTTCCACACATTAAATAATCACAAAATAGACCATGATAATATAATAATATTAAGAAACGTAAAAAAATAATCTAAAAGGAAATTCTTAGAAGCTGTTTATATTGCAGATAGAACATGAAAAGAAATATTACTCTGCAATATTTGTTTTACAAAATTGAAACTTCCACCAAAATAATAGAGATGGTTTCAATTAAAATTAGGATAATAAAAAAATAATTTTATCTTAGTAAATTGTAGAAATAATGTCAATATAAATATAGGAATGTATTATAAGAAAAATATTTATCTTAATCTTGAGTTAATTTATACAATATTAAATGTAAAAAGGCTCAAATGATATTTTTGTTAAAATGTTGCTTATTTTGTTAATTTTAATTTTTAAATCTGTTTATATGGAAAGTATGCGTAAAGAAGTATAATATAGTATATAGACGAATCCATTCAATATAATGAGCGTATTTTATACTATAAAATTTAATTGATAACATAGCATTACCGGTATGTTTTTATTTATTTATTATATTATCCATCTTATCTGTAAATACCCTATGTTGACCGCATGAATAAGTTTTAAACTATAAAAAGTTATAATGATGTTTTTGGCACATTTTCGCTTCGGAGTTAGACTAAATTAAGCCTAAATTTAAATCTTATATTCTTTTCATTTCGCTTCGGAGTCTAACTATTATAAAAAATGTATGCAAAATTTCAGTGAAACCGGCTCTGTACTGTAGTTGGCTTAACGCGCCTGCAGAAACTTATGATTATAGATTTAAGACGACAGATAGACATTTTTTATTTTTTTATTCATGGGACGTCAAAAAACGTATAAATCGATAAAAATTCTGAAAATTTAATTTTTGCATCCTCACAAAAATTTTGCATTACATATGAGTATATACTTGAATGAATATGAGCAAAAGTACGATAATACAATTTATTTATACTGATGTATGTTTTTTGATGTATTTTACTTTTATTTATTAGCGGTATAAAATTGATTTTCTTTTTCAAGGTATGATGTATAAGAGTTGTTTAATACATTTTTTTGTTGGTAAATCTAATATTATTTTTGACTCTCTGGTCCTCAATTTCTATTATTTTTATTAATTCATGATGATTATTTTAATATACGAGTATGAAACAATTTTGAGACTTATTTTACATTACTGTATGGTTAATTACATAACTCCCTCCATTCAGAGTTCGTGGACGGGGGTCTTTAAGGTTTTTTTTAATAAAACATGACCTAGTTATCTCATGTTATGAATTGGCTATATTTCGCCCCTCTCCGGGACACAGACGTGCCTGAACATCATTTTTTTACATATAATTTTAAAAAATTGAATACTAAATCTAAAATAAAGTTATCATAATGAAAAAATGTTTTGTTTTTTTTCCTACCGTTTGGGTGCCTATGTGCAATCCAGTGTCAAAGGTATAATTGAAAACATAAATTGTGTGTCTCTCCCAAATGTATTGGGTTCGTCATCTTAACAAATTTTTCTATCGATAACATAAAATAACAAATAACAATATAACAGATCTAAAATATCGAGTAACGTTAACAAAAACTAAAACCGGGTAACAAGAACAGGTGGTAATTCGTTGGTAACCTATGTCAAACCTTCTTATTTATGTCTAGAGTAACATTACGTTAAAACTTAAAATTAAATTAAAATTTGAAAATAACTTATATAATTAAAAAACTGTAGTGTTCTTTTTAATTTTAAAAGGAACTATTAATTAGGCGTAAAAACGTAATATATATATTTTTAGGCGGGGAAATTTGATTTAAACGCAGGAGGGTTATTTAATGTTTAATATGACTGAATAGTACTTGTTTATGTCCCTGAAGTCAGATTTGTGATTCATGGTGTTGTTTGTCATACTTATATACGCGGCTTCTAGGTATTTCCTTTTAGACTCATGTTTTTCAGAGTCAAGTATTATAGTTTTTTCCTGGTCTATTTGATGATTATTGTTTTTTAAATGTATTGAAAGCGCTGTCTTGTCATTTCCAGCTCTTATATCGTAGTTATGCTGTTTTAACCTATTTTCGACCTTTTAGTATGTAGACTTGATCACAGTTTTTACATTGAATTTTATAGATTACATTAGTTTTTTTCCTTTTTTCAATCTTGTCCTTTAGGTTGTTGTGAAATATGTTTTTTTTACTTTATTAGTTGGTTTTAAACCGAATTTTAAACTATCGCAATCAAAATCGTTGAAGGTTTATTGGATATTTTCTGACAAACCATTTATGTAGGTCAGGGATTTGTAAACAAAAGTGTTATCAGTTTGGTTTTTTGGGGGGATGGTGTTTGTTAATGCCATGTACCAGAATTTATTTATTATGTTTATGGGGTAACTATTTTTTATTAGTTTGTTTGATATTTTGTTTTTTAGTTCTGGGATATGTTTATTATCAGTGAGAAATATGCTTTTTCTATTAGGTTAAGGCCATTATTTCGTTTTTGGTAGAAATATTGCCAATTCATAACATGAGATAACTGTGTCATGTTTTATTAAAAAAAACTCTTAAAGACCCCCGTCCACGAACTCTGAATTGATAAAAAAAGGGACAACTTCTAGAAAAACACGTCATAACTCCCTCTATCTTTTATTAAGGGAATATACTTATTCTTTTTATAAAGGTAACATAGATTGATGAATTATGTAGCGGGGCATGAAGTGTGAACTAGTTTTCCATTCGATTGAAGACAGTATAAGAAACATGAGATAGGAGTTTATAGTATGCAAACCCCTTATTGGCAAATATCACTAGTTAAATCGATCGCAAACTCCAATCATCTGTATTTTACTAATGCTTTTGTTTATTTCTATTCAAGCTTCTTTTATGGGTTTAAATTATTCCTAGGGTTAAATCCAAATAATTAAATTGCTTTATTCGTATTGATCAATAGATTTAAACTTTTTTGGAACGAAGTTCCTTATGGCACGTCCTTTGGAGCCCGGGAGTAAAATCCGAAAAAAACTACCAAAATTACCGTCTCAAAATCACCGTCATGAAATCTGCCGATGACAATGACTTGAGTAAAAGATCACCGAGTTATTTGAAATTTGGTACACATGTTCGTTGTACTAATGCCTAGCCTAAGTTCGTTGGACAACGTTATCCGCCCAAGCGTTCACGCGCAACGCTTGCGTAAACGTAAGCTTCAAAAATGTTAAAACGGGAAAGTTTTATTAAGGAAGCCTGTTACTTGACTTGTTTTGTTTATTAGAGGTAATTATGATAAATCAAGAAAAGCAGCTAGTCTAATCAAGAATGACATCAGAAATAATATGTATGTTGTTCCTCGATTTCACCTCAGTATAATGATGTTTCTGAGAACATGGATGCCGAATTTGATACCTAATAATTTAGACTCCACGCATCTGTACAGACGATAAAGATAGACAAAATTTGGAATGTAAATCCATCAAAATCAAATTTTAATCACAATACTTTCTCTTTTTATACTACCTTTATAAGAAAGTTTAAAGGTTTAAAGGTAAGACTTATATAAATAGGCTTATATCCAAATATTAATTAAATAATCACGACAATTAAAAAAAAATCGGCCAGAGACAACTCAGACAATCTTTCTCATATACGAGTTCATAATTACTTGGGCCCAACGTTGTCCATTTATTAGTTTTTGTATGTAAATTTAATTATTATTGATCATTTCATAAAAATGTATCATAAAAATAACTTCTCCTGGGCGGGGAATCAAACCCGGGCTCTCTCTGTTCGCGTTTTTAGCTATTTTCTCAGGAACTAGATTTTTCCCGGGTAAACGGCTTACATCGTTAGATTCGTATTAAATAGATTACATTTCAGAATTTTTTAATTAAAATCATCGAAATCGATTTCGAGATATATTAAATTGGGGTATCACCCTTAAATTTGAAGCTAAAATTCATGTCTCGATTTCGTCTCGAGGTATGATTTTTCTGAACAAGTATGCCAAATTTCGTCATAATCTCAGCCCAGTTGTTTAGGCTCCAGGTGTCTGCACAGACGACAGACAGACAGACGACGGACAGATTTTTTAAAAACCACTTTTTCGGGCTCAGGGGACTTTAAAATGTGTAAATCCATCAACATCTCAAAATCGAATTTTCGCGCCATCACAATACTTTCTCTTTATATGAGAAAGTAAAAATCATTTAATGACATTAAAATTCTTTTACTTACAGATAGACGACAATAAATTAAATCATCTTAGTTATGTCAATGACACATAAAAACGGTTTGTCCTACAGTTGACACAGATTTTTTTAATAAATAAATAAAATAGTATAATTGAACACGAGGACACCCTCTTTCCCTAGTAACTTTATAAGTTAATTCTATTTCTTACTGTTCCAACTTATTTATATGTATTCTTTACTTCAAATACAGTTGATTAGTTGTTTTTAAAATGCAGTTGGTAGTTTTTTCAATGCCTTTTACCTTCTTTGAATTTATAGATAGTATGTGGTAACTTTTCTGACCTCGGTCTAGATTCTACTCATAGCGGATTATAACTATTGTCACATTAAATTAATTATATTGTATTGTTTTTCAATGACGCAAACATAATAAAATAATTTATATNAGTGAGAATGATTAAAGGCTATTAAAAATGTTGAAATGTTATTAAATTGCTGCTGTATACATTAAATCAAAATTAATTAGATATTATATCATTGAAATAAAGTGTTTATCTGAAAAGTTATCGGAACAAATTAATTTTTTTTTTTAACAAAGTTTAAAAAATTATTACAAATATCAGATATTTATTAAGTAAATAGACTGGGATGCTACAATGAAGGAATAATATACTATCAGCCATTAAAAAAATGCTGTAATAATGTGTCGTTCAAGTTATGTATCAATGCAATTCTCATTGAGAAATAACAATTACGATATCTCATTAAATTCCCCTTTTTTCCCACAATAAATTATTAATCTTTACAGAAGTTGCTCTGATTCCTTTAAAAAAATAAATTATAGTATCAATTCATGAGACACGCATTTCGCATTTTCTCTTGACTGTGGGGGAGAGTTGAAATAGTAATTTGATTGCTACTTGGCCGAGTGAAATGCTAAGGTGTCCCCGCCTTCAAGGCGGAATAGGAAGTGTACCTGTGCTGATTGCTGATTGCGCAGTGTCCTCTCCGTTTTGAAACGAAGCTCGATTCTCTATAAGCCTATAGAGTTTCGGTTGTGTATTCTTCTTCGATTAAAATGCGAGTCTTCTAAGCAAAAAATCCTATTACATCATAGTTTGGCTTTAAGTCAATACAAGAGGTGAATCCTATAGTTTTGTTGGGCTAATTGATTAAGCGTTTTCAGTCGGTTCTTCATATACGTTCTCTCGCTCATAATTAAAGCTGTAGTTTTTCTTACTAAATCCCATAATTATTCTTTTTTACCAACAATGAGCCAGGTAATTGAAATACATAATCATTGTATTTTCATCTGATATTATAACTATTCAGGGTTAGGTATTAAAAGTTAGATAGGTCCTAAGTCCTAAGACAAACTTTCTTAAATATANCAATATAGACCATGATAATGTAATAATATTGGAAACGGGGAAAAAATATCTAATAAGAAATTATTAGAAGCCGCTTATATAGCATATAGTACATAAACAAAAATTATACTGCAATATTGTTTTTTAACCTCAATCCAAATTAAACCTCACATCAAATTAATTAGGATTGTTTCGGCATAGAATAATATAAATAGGAATGCATAAGAAGAAAAATAGACTGTCAATTAACGTGGCACATAGCTTCCTCGCATTTTATCACGTAATTTATTGATTTTATGTTTTTAAAACTCATTGTTGTCCCAGTTTATTTATACAGTCATTTATCCCAGTTTATTTGATACACCTATCAAAATTGTATTGATTTTTTTTTACATAAATGAAACTATCAATTTGGCAAAATTTAAAAAGCGCAGACGGTTGAAATTAATCTGGAGAACATCCATCCGAATTTTATAAAAATGTTTGTGCGCAAGTGGAAGAGAAACAAATTTACGTAGAAGGTTTAAACTTGTATGAAACCAACAATGGGNTTCTTATAGTGCAACCTCTTTTTAAGGTTTCTTTTTTAAAATCTTAAGTATGTACTAATATTTGTTATTATTATATTTATTATTTATGAATATTTAATGGTCTTAATAATATCTTAATAGTATTAAGGTACTTAGTATTTTAAGGTCTATTTAATAATGTCTTAATAGTATTAAGACATTATTTTGAAACTCAGATTGGCCACTGTATAATATGAGGAAAATAATGAAGCCACTAGGCCTGTGGGAGGGGTGGAGCCAGTGACATTTTTATTTGCCTAGTTGGCCAGACCTTTTCGAATTCAAAATCCAGTGCTGTCATTGGATCCCCTCTACATTTTTTCGATTTTCCCCGTCAAAAGTTAATACTGATTGTAAAAAGAGTATAGTTAGTTATCCACGATTTCATTTAATTCAGTTCAGTAATTTGGATTATTCCCTCAAAAGCGATTAATATGGATTTTATTTAGATTCATTGGTATTTTACTCAAACTAACATTCCGCTGTTTTCTCAAATAAGTAGACAAAGTCTCCGAACAAAAATCAATAACAGATCTATGTATGTTATTAAAAATGTTTTGTAAACGAACAAATGCAGTGGGAGTAATATACTAAACTGTGTGTTAGAACGTAAGATATCGGTAAAAACATTGATTTCTTTATTTTAAATGTTTAGGTCCGCTTTAATAAATTTAACAAAAAATTTGTTGTCTCATTAAATAGATGAAGATAGAATTGTTTCACATTCTAAAATTACAATTTTAAATTTGAAGCTTACGTTTACGTGAGCGTTGCGCGTGAACGCTTGAGAGAATAACGTTGTCCAACGAACTCAGCCTGGGTATTGGTAAAATGATCATGTGCGCCAAATTAAAACTAACTCGGTCATCTTTCACTCAAGTTATCGTCATCGGTAGATTTCGTGACGGTAATTTTATGACGTGATTTTGTGACGGTTATTTTTTGAAGGGTGATTTTGGTAGATTTCGGATTCATTCCCGGGCTCCAGAACGTGCCATAAGGAACTTCGTTCCAAAAAATATAATGGAAAAATTTTAACATACATATATGGGAACGTCGGAAGCAGCTAATATGCCTTCTTAAATGAAGAATATAATAAAAACATTGTGATTAACCTAAATGTAATATAACGCTAAGGGCGTGAGATTATCGTCCGTTTTTAACACCTAATTTTCTAAGCCTTTACAAAATGTGCATTATAGTAAATGTGAGTTTGTAGTTTTAATTTATTATGTAGAAACAATCCAACCCATAACCCATTAATTATAGTTTATAATTAAAAAGAGTTTTTTTCTACCTGGATAGAGATATCACTTAGCTAACAGAATATTATAATTGGATAATAAAACAGAATAAAACAAAACTTTTTTTCTGTTGGGAAAAAAAAAAAAATCTTGAATAACTAATGTTTCTTAATGCATACATATTATATACTATACATCTATATATCATAGATTACTTTATATCATTAGATTTAGAAGTAACAAATGCAATAAAAGATGATTTAATAATCTTGAGATACATTCACTTCTGTGAAACGCATTATTACAACACAATACTTCTATGTATTTTTTAAAAGAAATCATTTAATCAAATATATAATAAGGAATTCGAAATGTTAACAAAAAGGATTCTCAAGATTCTGAAGTTGTAAAACAATCTATAATAATTCCGCATCCAAGTTATTCTTAGCGAAATTCAATTAAACAGAAAAAATCGGTCCGAGACATCTAGACAGACAAACTTCTCAAACAAACTTTTTCTCACATGATTATACGAATTCATAATTACTTAGCCCAGTGTTCTCCATTTATTACTTTTAGTTTTTTCTTAGGTATACATTTAATTATTATTAAATTGTAAATGCAAGGAATCGAACCCAGTCTCTCTCCATCTACGTTTAAAGGTATTTTCTCAACAAGCTATGCCAAGTATTTGGGGATGAAAGTATGAAAGTAACCAAGGAGATCAAAAATAAGAGTACCAAAATTGGTTCAGATATATCAAANTAACTAAGAAACAAATTGGTAATTGTATGCCAACCTGGAAACCAACTTGAAAATTAACAAATAAACTAGGAAAAAAACAATTTAACTAAACAACCAAGAAATGAACCTGGTAAAAACAATTCCTCTGACAACCTTAAAATAACCAAAACCCTTAAGCAAACTAATAACAAACTATAAAACATAACATACAAACCAACAAACTAACTAACAGAAGCAAGAATCTAATAAAATTTATCAAACATAGTAACAAATTAACCATTTAGCACACCTACTTTTTTACATTAATTAACTAAAAATCCAAGAAACAAATTAAGTAAAGAGAAAATAATAAATAAATCAGCCATCTACCAACTAGGAAAACATTAAACTCAAGCTAATTAATCGTTGAGTAAACTTATATAAACAAATAAACTAACTATATAGAAACTGAAACCAATACCAACGCAAAATAAAAACAAAAAAATTTGTGTGGTGTCGTGGGACACCCGNAAATTAAGATTACTATACATCAAGATAATAGGTACAGACAAACTTCTCAAACAAACTTTTTCTCACATGATTATACGAATTCATAATTACTTAGCCCAGTGTTCTCTATTTATTACTTTTAGTTTTTTCTTAGGTATACATTTAATTATTATTAAATTGTAAATGCAAGGAATCGAACCCAGTCTCTCTCCATCTACGTTTAAAGCTATTTTCTCAACAAGCTATGCCAAGTATTTGGGGATGAAAGTATGAAAGTAACCAAGGAGATCAAAAATAAGAGTACCAAAATTGGTTCAGATATATCAAAAAAATGAAAGAGCATATAAAGGACGTACACACACAAACAAACAAAGAAACACACCCACGTTATCTTTCATAAGAATAGATAATCTTCGTCTTATCGTAATCAATAAGAAGAATAGTAGTCTAGATTTATATTATTGGATGAATATGATACTAACGAGATTAATACATACCTATTATCTTGATGTATAGTAATCTTAATTTCTCTTTAACAATGATATTATAATCATTGAAATAGAAGGAATACAGACGTTGACTTGGGATTTAAAATAATCAACGACAAAACAAGTAGTAGTAGTCTAGTACTTCCTATTAGAACGGGTATGACGAACCACTGGTTCGAACCTTAATTAGGCCAACTTTTAGGCCCTTTTACGCCCCGTGGTGGAGAGTTCCAGCTACTTCACACATCATACATTTGTACATTGTCCCTCGCCCGGTTCCGTCCTCAAAACATAGACACAAATCACATCATCATGACACGGATCAGACCCACTTCAATCGGACCCCATCAAAGAGTGGGGGAAGAGTGCCCCTTGGGGTTATTCCTCACACTGCACCGTCCGTGATTAATACATGCAATTCAGAGTATCATGGCACGGGATCGAACTCACGACCTGGAGTTGCCTCGACTTATTGATAGCTGCGCGAGCACCTTAAGACCCTCGCTCACGCTGGCTCCCAATAAGAAGAATAATGTATTCCCTGTATTTGTACAGTAGTCAGAATGAGAAGAAGACAAAAATTACAGAAATGATTGAGGCAAAATCTCTCCCTGTCTTTCCTGTTTTTCTTCAATATTCATGGTGTCTACAATTGGGTTCTAAGCCGACTCTCTAGAATACACAGATATATTAAAAATTAAAGTAAGGATAGGGGTTGGTTATTCGAGAGGTTTTGAAGCTGTTACTCTCATTGAAACTAATTTCCAAGCACAAAAATCTAGACTCGATTTCGTTTGGAATGTCACAACGGCATTAATGATGCTCTTTTGATGGCTTAAAGATGCGTGGTTAAACAATTTAATCAATTTACGTGGAAAGATAAATTATGCAACGTAACAGGATTGAATAATTATTCCGTACTGTCCGTTTCCGTACAATATAGGAACTGGTGATTTACATTGCCAGGTCAAACCTCTATCTCTGTAGTGGGATTATTGGCTGCTACTGTTAAATCTCGTCCGTCGTTTTGTCGTTGATTATTTTAAATCCCAAGTCAACGTCTGTATTCCTTCTATTTCAATGATTATAATATCATTGTTAAAGAGAAATTAAGATTACTATACATCAAGATAATAGGTATGTATTAATCACGTTAGTATCATATTCATCCAATTATATTTTAAGGAGCTTAAAATACACGAAGAACTCAAGGGGAACAGAGCAAAACGTGATTATGATATTTTACGAGTATTTGCTTGGTAGAGATTAAGGATTAAAATACTAAATGGACATTTTGAGACCATATACTACAACGGTAGTTAATAAACTGACAATTAAAAATATTCTACTACAACAGTAGTTAAAAAATGACAATGACTTATTAATTAGGGTGGCATACGGTGTCATTGCCTCTTATGAATGGACGAATGGTTAAATGAGTATTAAATTAAATAAGATAAATTTTAAAATATGAATTAAAATAAAACATATTTCGTTATAATAATTCATTCATGGACTTACTTTTATATTTCATCCAATTTAATTGAAATTCCACCAGTGGTATTCAAAATTAGGAAACATTTTCTGTCAGCAGGCTGATGGTAACTTATTACCATAATTAGTTTAGTTTTCTTTCATCAACGAGTAACTAAAGAGATTATAATATCTATTAGTCAAATTTAGTTTATAACAGTCAATAAAGTGGAATTAGTTTCCTTCAGTTTTCTTTCTTCAATATGTAACTAAAGAGATTATAATATTATCTATTAGTCAAATTTAGTTTATAACAGTCAATAAAGTAGAATTAGTTTCCTTCAGTTTTCTTTCTTCAATAAGTAACTAAAGACATTTTAACATCTGTTAGTCAAATTTAGTTTATAACAGTCATTTTAGTTTATGTAGTTATTTCAGTTCTTTTTCCGATAATGATCAGATATAAAGAGTGACTTCCTTTATGCCTAAAGTCAGTGGATACTTGTCACTAAGGTAGATGCCCTTGTACAAACAGTTCGCAATTTTCTACTGAGAGTATATTGAAAAATAAATGTGTTACATACAGATGGACATATGGATTTATCGCAACAGATAATATTTATGTACATCATAGCCATGGTCCATGGTTAGTTGCAATAGATAATTCCGTCTAAAATCTAGAAAGTTTAAGTATTTCTTAGTGAAAAACATATTCTATCTATTTTGTAAATTCCGTTTTTTGTTTTGTTTTTTCAATCAGCTTTCCTTTTTTCTTTAAAGAGGAGGTATAAAAACAGACTTAATAAAGACAAACTTTGGCATATTATATATTTTTATGTCCTAATTAAAAACAAACTTTGGCAAATTATATATTTTTACGCCCTACTTAATAAAGAAAAACTTTGGCATATTATATATTTTTATGTCCTACTTAATAAAGACAAACTTTGGCATATTATATATTTTTTATGTCCTACTTAATAAAGACAAACTTCAGCATATATATTTTTATGACCTACTTAATAATGATTTTATGTCCTACTGATAATAAAGACATACTTTGCAATACCTGAACCCACTTTAAGTACCTATGTAGGTCTTGAATTACATTAGTCAAATACATTTTTTTTCTTCTGCTTTAAAGAGCAGGTGAACAGATAAACTCAGTACATAGAAAAGGTCTAAGTTACATTTTTCTTTTTTCTTTATAGACTAGGACTAAGGTAGCACCTTGAACATATATCATAATTGTACAATGAATATGCTTTTTCGGCAGATAATCTTTACAGATCGATCTTAACGATATTATGAACTCCATTTACAGCTATCATTGTGACGTCAAATCTCTTTCCAAGAATACCATCTAATTAAAGAGACCAGATTTAATTAAGAACAGACAATGAAATGCATGTGAACAATTAGGACAATTAATAGCCTTCCAAAACTCGACAAAACTAGTTAATCTTTACTGCACTAACAGTAGTTTTATGTTAGCAATCATTCTTAAAATGTTTTAATTAATTAGAAAGCATTAGCTTCCCTTGATATCTAGGTTACGACTGTTGCCAATTATAATATATTTCGGTGATGTTTAACAACTTTCTTTACGTCAGAGGGAATTAAACACAAATTTGTGAAAAGTGTGTCGTTGATCTTTCGTACTTTTTAGTTTGGCGTGTAATATTACTACAACATTACTTCAGTTTGAGTCTAATAAATCTAGGGCTTTCGCAAAACTGTATAAATTACTGACAAGACTACGTCTAAAATTGCTGGCCTAAATATTAGATATAGATATAGAGAATTACACAATATATATACATTGTATATATAAAGTTTTTTTTTCTTTTAAGTCAGAGAATTAATTATAAGAATTAGGTTAATTGATAGTCTTTCTGAACTGAAATATTACACAAATTGGACACATTGATAGATATGTATAACATGGCTGATTCCTCCATCCATATGTCTAGGATCTAAAGATTTATTGGGGAGAACTAAATAAAATATTCATAATATTAAAAATAAATAAACCTAATTAAATAAAGGGTCCCGCAACCAAAAGATAAACATTGAAATTTTATTTAATTAAAAAATTTCATTTTTTTTTTTATTAATA
>KZ651918.1:103264-130742 GCA_001010745.2 Gerris buenoi
TTTTTTTTTTTTTTTTTTTTTTTTTTTTTTTTTTTTTTTTTTTTTTTTTTTTTTTTATTCAGTATTATATTCTAATTCACTTTATTAGAACTCTCTGTATAAACATTCTCTCAATTTTTAAGTCTGTATAAAAATTGAATGTGGTATACTGAAAATTAACTGGAGGTTTGGCTCATAGCTTCCTTGCATCCTATTACGTACCTTACTGATTTTATGTTTTTACTATCCATTATTCTCTACCTTTTTTTTAATAGTTTTTTATCTGTCAAAATTGTTAAGATTTTTTACGTGAATTAATGTATCAATTTAGCATGAGGTAAAGCGCAGATACGGTTCAAATTAATCTGGTGCTATCTGTAGGTTACTTTCGATAAACTATAAAGTTTAATAAAATCAGATAAGTACAGGTGTAAATAAATGTATGTTCATGCACACTGTTATAGAGAAACAAATGGACGCTGAAGTTTGAAACATAATATGTTGGCTCCATATATTATATGGGGCCAACAAAAAGCTAATTATATATAACCTACCGTACAAATTTCATTAAAATCAGGGGTATAGTATTTAAAATAAGTTGCTTCACAACAATTGTGTGACAGACCGACAGACAGAGACGAAACCAAAAATGTTCATTGATGTCTAACACGGATTTCCGTCTTGGAAATTTTGATAAAGAGACATCAAATATTTTCGTTCTTCAGAACGATCACATTTACCTTCGTTAAGCTCGGAAGAAAATAATGTTTTTGATTATTTCTTATTTTGTATTACATTATTTTCATTGTTTTTATGCTAATCACGGATATTTTGAAATAGCTACTAGATTGGATTTTTTAACATTTTAAATTCAAAATAATCTCTAAATAAATACATGTTATATATATNGATTTTTAACTAACTTCCCGAGTAGCTAGACATTTGAAACTTTTAAAATAGCTCAGAACACGATGACAATGCAATATTTAATACATTTAGCCTTTTTTAATACTTTTATCATTCAGTAGAATTTAATTGGTTTTCTGCAAATTTTGCTATATGGAAAGTTAGTTCGGAAAAAATCCGCAAGTTATTTTATTTGTTTTGACATGTCTTATATTTACAATATTCATTTTGACGGGTTTCAAATTTGTGATTTGTTATTAAGAGGTAAATATTGAATGACAGCGAAAAAGGAAAATTAAACAAAGAAATAAATTACTTGACGAGTAACAACCAGGTTGATTACACTTGTGTCCAAGGTATCGGTTTACTTTTTCTGCATCTGTACTTCTTTACTTGTTCACATTTTTCTTTTTTTTTCGCTTACTGTCCCTACACGGGGTCATATCAATGGTACGGCTTAGATTCAGTGTTGGCGAGATCCGTTGTACAAAGATTTGTCGAATTATAGGTTAAAATTAGCTCTCTAGATGGTTGTCATTTATGTGAAGTAAATGTATTCGGTAATTTCTTTCCAAAAAAAGTTATAATATAAACAAATTATTATTATAAATAATATAAAACAATAACGATTATATTATCAACATTTCATATGATTCAACAGAAAATGTAAAAACGTAGTATATAAAAAGTTATTTTTATCTTGTAATTATTATACATTAGGTTAAAGAATAATGAAGTCATTTTACAGAAGGATAATTCTTTACTTTTTACCATGTTAATGTTAACTCTGCTAATGTAAGTTACTGTTCTTACATTGAAGAATAACTGTGAATGTATATTAAATCTGTATTCTTTTCTACATCTACCTTTATATCACGGGATATTTCGTATATAAATGCACAAAATAAATTATCAAATTAAATATCATTGATAACAACAAAATATACGAACATTTTAAAAAATTCTATTAATTCACTTCTCTTCAACAAAATCTAACGCTTTTTATAGTCTAAAAAACTAAAACAAGAGGGAATAGGTAAAATATCCCTAATCCCTAAGTATTTTGTCTCGAGATATTAGTATCATAAATAGTTGTTTGAAGAAAATGGAGTTTATTTAAGTGTCTTGGTGTTCTATAATTAGCTTTAAAAATCCTCTATAAATTAGAGTTAATAATTCCTAATCGAAATAAATTTAACAAATTTAAACATGCTTTATGTAAATTTTTAAAACTTATTCATTTTTTGTGCTACCCTTCATACTTAATTAAAATAATTTAAAATTAGAAATTCTTGGAAATAAAAGAAATTAAAGGCATGTATTTGCAATCATTTAAATTTAAAGCATAATTTTTAAGATGTTTTTGTTTTTTAAAAAGGTAAATTATTTTTAAGTAGTCTAATAAGGATAAATTATATTGGAACCACATTTATTCTCAGTTAGAGGCAATGTTTAAAAAAATGTAGTTAAGTGTATATTATTTTCTAACAATTAAGGAACAATATGTTTAAATATTGTTCTTAATACTTAAAACTAGTACATATAACGGTACTTCTGTAGATTGTTACTCCCTTCGTAGTTTTAGAATGAAATGTATATAAAACTATTAAGAAACACTAAATAACTATTAAGAAAAAAAAATGTTTAGTCCTATGGTTAAACATGGAGCAACAATCTAAAGAAGAAAATTCCGTACACTCTTCTTTAGGTTGTTACTCCCCTCTTATTTCCTTAAAAGAGGAGTAACAACCTAAAGAAGTGACCATATTATAACTATGAAACAACGTAGAAATAAACATTTTCAAAAACGGTTACCACAATTTAGAAAAAAGAAATAATAAAATGTTAATTTAAACATAATCTAACGAATTATAATTATTATTAACTACGGGAACCAGACAGAGAAAAACAAGCTCCTGTTTCCCGTAGTTAATAATAATTATATTTGATTTAAATTAAAATTTAATCTTTCTGTAGTATAAATACTACCAAAATCGTAAAAATGAATCATAATCTAACGATTTAAGTCGTTTCTGAGACGGATATCTGTCTTGGAATTTTTGAATTTGTAGACAAACAAAATTCTTTAGAATGGTCAGCGATCACATAGCTTCCGTTACCTCCTGTAAACTCGAAAGAATTAAATCTAATTTTCATGATCATCGAAAATAACATTTTAAAAATCTGTTTAAATACTTTATAAGTGTGTTTATAAATAAATTGATTAAACCTGATATTATTAAATTAAAATTCTTAAAGCCTTATACTCTGTATTAGAAAAATGTTGTTACAAGTTTGTCGTACTAATGTTTCAGTTACAGTTACAAATAGTTATTATTAATCTAAGAGATTCTTTTACGTGCCTTGACATTGAAAGAGTAAATGGACGATGATCGTGGATTAACTTTGGCACTAGCCAATGCGGATAGTCGAAACATTTTATTCTATAATTTAACCAATATTGTTTAACGATGTAGTGGTTTTCTTTCTGTTCCTTACATTTCCAATTTTAAAACTGTAGCTTCGAGTTCGGTTATAACATAGAAATGAAATAAAGCTTTTAGAGTATACTTGTTAAATGTTTGTCTCCAAATGTATACTCGATCGGTTTTTGTATAAATCTGCCTGTCGCATTTTAGGAACATATAAAAATCTATATTTAATATTGCGTTATATTTAATATCGCTATCTCCCAATATTGTTTTGGAAAGTTCGTTTTTCCTACTAAAAATAAAAATTAAAATTGAGTCTAAAAAAATTAATTAATTAAATGAAATATTGACCCTTTGAAGCATAGATTACAATATAACAATAAAGCTTTTCTTTCCTACTTTTACATCGCAAATATTATCTTTTAATTTCTAAAAATGGAAAGCGATATTTGCGTCATCATGAGCAAGGGCTGCACCTACAATTATTAGAGAGATGAATTTACGCATTACAGCAATTATATCTTGGATCAAAGAGAAATTTAATTAAAGGTATAATCTATGATTAATCGTAGTATTGAGACATCACAGTTATTTAAATAATTGTAATCCTCAATTAAATGTTTTTAAAGGATAGAATTTCCATCCTAGACAATGAAATAAAGAATTATGTGTGAAATTCGTCTTGGCTTAATTTTTATGTCAGATGTTTTGAGTAAATTAGCTTGTACAGTTAACGAACGAATTGTAACAATATATGTAACAATAATTAATTTGTAATATTATCTGATAGGCTTTAAATACTGTATTAATGGGTAGACTTGTAATATTAATAATACAACTTAATATTATTAAATCATCATTAAATATAATTTAATAAATAATAACGAAAAAAGACTATAAACGGCTTTATATGTTTTCAATGGTTTATAATCTGGCTTAATTTTTGAAAAATTTTTACATAAAAATGTAAAAAGCGTTTAACCGGGTGGTTGTTTTCGATTTTCAAAAAAATCAGAAGTATTTTCATCTCTATCTCGGATACTATATTTTTTCCGGGAAAACACCACTATCTCGATAGGTTCATAATTAAGTTGACTATATTTTAATCAAAACCGTCGGAACCGTTTTTCGAGAAATAATTTATATTTCACAACTTTTCAGAGTTTTTGGGGGTAGCGACCCGAAATTCGGAGCTAAAATTCATTAATCCATTTTGTTCATTTATTTATTTTTCTGAACATCTATGCTGAATTTCGTCAAAATCTGCTTAATAGTTTTGGCTCCACGCGCACAGAATTTTTTTTTAATACAATTTTTTAGACTCAGGTAACCTCGCAGAATGTATAAATTTATAAAAATTTCAAAATCGATTTTTTTCGCGCCTTCACAATACTTTCTCTTAAAAACAATACTTTTAATTAATTTGTGCATTTTTAATGTTAGCACATAAGGAATTTGAAAAGTTAGGAAAAGCAGGCTATTGAATTATTTTCTTCTTAGGGATTTCGAATATAATAATGAGAGCTTAGTGTTATTTTGAACTTAATTTCATCCCATATATAATTTAGCGAATAAAACGGGGAAAGTTTTGTATTTTTGATTGAAGCGTAGGCTCCAATTGCCTCAGGGAAACAGCCTATATTTCCCAAAGAGTATCTCGTTAGAGACTTTTTGATTCCTGACAGTTCAAACTCTTTGCATTCTTAAGAGAGTTTTTGCTGTAATGTGTCAGAAACAAAAATATTCCTAAAATATCTTCCACGGAACTCGATTTCATTCTTAAATAAATTATGGGCAGTAAGAGTTTTCCCCCAATTAAAAGTCCATGTGGAATGCGTGGAATATTTTTGGAACAATATCATTCTTATAAAGGAAAATAGGCACTTCCTTAGATTTAGTACTCTCCTTAAAAAAGATGTACGGAATGGGAATTGTCCTAGGAAAAATAGGCACTTCTTTAGATTGTTTCTCTCCTTAAAAAAATGGTGTACGGAATGACGGAATGGGAACTGTCCCAAAGTACATTGGACTAAACATCCATTTTTCTTAATAGTTATTTAGTTAGTCATTTTAATCTTAAAACAACTTGGGAACTAATAATCTAAAGAAGTACCGGAAAATATGTATGTATAGTATCGTTAAAAAATCCAAATCAATCTCACAAAATAACTAATATCTAATCTCAGTGCATTAATAAATAATGTATCTGATAAACTGGTGCAATAAGCCTTGCAAAATGAAAATGATATATATAATATTATTATTAAAATGATATATTAATATATATATTATTAATTTTTATCAACTTTGAATAAAATTGTTATTGATATTTTTGAATATTCCGAAATTTTATTTAATCAAAATCACAACATTTTCAACAATCTTTAATTGAATCATACGTTTATAAATTTTAATTATAAAAAAAGTTTAAAATTAAAAAAGATAATTATGGCATTATATGTTTTTACGGTCATAATTAATATTTTATTATATATATGTTTATTCTTATATATAAGAATAAACATATATAATAAAAGATTGAATTGTATACAATTGAATTGCATACAATGAATTGTATACAATTCATCTAAAATTGATTTTCGATTAAATCTTCAAAAAAGAAAAAAATAATATTAAAAAACATATTATGTACTTCCAAACTAGGAGGAATGCAAAGCGTTCATAGTAAACAATTTAAATAACGCTATACCCACTAGTTTATTAAACTAAATTCTGCAACATGCTAGATACTGCAACAAATTCTATATTCTAAAGACTAAAATATCACCAAATTTAATGCCTACTGATAATTGTGTGCGATACTAAACAATTAATACACCAACAAATAATGACGCAATTGAAATGAAAAATGACGCAAAACGAATAGCCTTTTTTTATTTCAATACTAAGAAAACAAAAAAAGCTATTATTATTATGTGTCCATATAAAATGACCCCCCTTTGATAAAAGGTGTAAGCTGTATAAAAATAAATTCATTCATTCTTCTAATTAATTAAATCTGGCTATAAAAATATAAAAGGTTCATTAATTGTTTCGTCAATTTTACAAATAATAATTTAATAAATATTTCGTTTGAATTTCCAACTCTCCGCAAAACAATTAACTAAATAAAATATCAATATATTTAATTTAAATTAAATGTATAAATTATTTAAATTATAATTAATAATTATATTAATTTAATTATAATAATTATATTTAATTTAAATAATAATATCCACATTTCATTGATAAAATGATACTTCTTTACAATTTGTAATAGGGTTGTTAGTCAGGCTTACGGAATGCTTCTTGCACCATTAAGAGAAAAGTTGATTGATCTTTTATGAACTTTATAGTATCAGTCCAACTTATATTAATTTATTTATTCTATACGTTGGACTAAACAAATTATATTTTAATGTCAAAGTTTAATTTTAGTAAATACATAAGTTTATTTTTTATTTTCTGCCTTATCTAATTAATTGTTATATTTTATCATAATAACATAATATTTATTACATCAATTATTATGAGTTGTTTAAGATTTATAATCTTTGTATTATAGGGCTTTAATATCCATTCATTTAAGTCAATAATTTGAGGACGATATTAATACAGAGGCAGTACTATC
Source organism: Gerris buenoi (assembly GCA_001010745.2). Lineage (NCBI taxonomy): Eukaryota > Metazoa > Arthropoda > Insecta > Hemiptera > Gerridae > Gerris > Gerris buenoi. The sequence goes on from KZ651918.1 coordinate 110,216, forward strand.
ATCTAGAATATTAGTTGTATCATCAAAGTACTTATAGGAACATGTTCATTACTAATATAAAGTAAAGAGTAATTTAACAAATAGAAGCAACAGAGAACTTAAGTACTAGTATCAACTAAGAGTAAGTTAAGAACTAGTAGTAACTAATAGTAACTTTAGTCCTAGTATCAACTAAGAGTAAGTAATGAACTAGTAGCAACTAATAGTAACTTAAGTACTAGTATAAACCAAAAGTATGTTAAGAACTAGTAGCAACTAATAGTAACTTAAGTACTAGTAACAACTAAGAGTAACTTAAGAACTAGCGGTATCAAATAATAAACGTAAGAGTAACTTAAGAACTAGCGGTATCAAATAATAAACGTAAGAATAACTTAAGAACTACAGTTGTAACCAAGAGTAAACCTTAGAGTAAGTTGAACTATGTAGTTGTACCCAAAAGTAACTTGAACTAGTAGTAACCAAGAGTAAACGTAAGATTAACTTAAGAACTAGCAGTTGCCAAGAGTAAACATAATAGTAACTTGAACTAGAAGGAAGCCAAGAGTAAACGTAACAGTAAGAGAAACTTAAACTAGTAGTAAGCAAGAGTAAACGTAAGATTAACTTGAGAACTATTAGTAGCCAAGAGTAAACATAATAGTAACTTGAACTAGAATGAAGCTAAAAGTAAACGTAACAGTAAGAGTAACTTGAACTAGAAGTAACCAAGAGTAAACGTAACAGTAATAGTAACTTAAAAATTAGAAGTAGATAAGAGTAACCTAAACTACAAGAGTAAACATAAAAGAACTTATTCCTAATGACTGATAAAAGCTAATTTTCAATTCCTGGCTGATTTTGACCACTTCATTTGGTTTCCATAAGGGCAATAATAGAGATTAAGTAAAATGGACAAAACCTGTTTGTTTTTTTTATTATAAATTGTGGGTTTTTGGGTCATCACTTTTTATTTCACTTTTTATCTTTAAGAATATATTAAATCATATTAATACGTAATGTATTGAAGGATCTTCATATTATTTATTTGCTTTTAGCGAATTTTCAAAGAAAATTACGCTATTGCAATGGCCTCAACATTTTTTTAATGCGAATTTTTAAATTTTTTTTTCCATGGAAATCCGTTTTAGACCANCTTAAAGAGCTTTCCAACGACATGTATCTTGAAAGGAAAATACTATTTTGACTTTTGTACCCCGCACCCCTGTGTACTTTTTCCCCCTTTTTTTCACCCAAACAAATTCTTATCCAAAATTTTCCTATATTAACATAAGCCAATAATACGCAGATTTATTTGAAAATTCGCTCATTAAGTCATGGTGCATGACTGGACCTTTTTCCTTAAATGTGTTTACATCCTTAATTTAATAACGTGGTTTATTATGTCAACCTAATTACTTATTTATTGTTTTATTAGGGTGTCAGACAAACCTTATTATTTATAAATGTAATATTATTTTGTTCGTGCAATATGTATAACTAAATGGCAATTTGTTCTCCCTGACCAATATTTTTTTTTAAATGTAATACAAGGCAAGAGATTGTATCTTAAGAGCTATATTAGTATTCTCTAACGCTTAACGTAAACTTGTTTAATTTGGTATAATTGGACTGGAATAGATTAGAGTAAATTATTTCGGTACCTGAACTATGGTTATCCAAAGAGCGGTGGTATTCCGAACACGTTACTAAGGTCGATAGCATAATTAAAAGGCACTGATGCACGATATACTTCAAACGCGATTAGTCGGGCGTCTGCCGGTACGTCTAGCTTAGCTTCTAAAGACGAGGTTCATCCCCCAACCAGGCACCAGTTTAGTCTTCTATCTTCCCACTCCAGACAACCCCGCGGGAAGGGGCAAACATCCAACCCCTCTTCTTGTCTTGTCCTGGAGAACGATATCTTCAGGAAATATTTCAACTAAGACCTTTACCCAGACCCTGCCTACCTAGTCTGGTCATCGGTCATCGCCCCCGACCTCTTACACATAATCGCAAGAGTGAAATTTCGTTTCAGCTTTGGACAAAAAAGAATGGTTCCTGATTTGTGCTTTTTGGCTCATGTCTAAGAGCACGATGTTTTATGGAATTTTGAAACACAACAACTTTCTACGCCTTTATTTTATATAATTTGTTAACAATATTTTCAAACATTCGTATAAATTTTTCTAGTCAAAATAAACTTAACAAATAAAGATCCTTATTTATAGTCCAGGAGATAGCGTGCAAAATAGTGTCTGACTAACATCAAGCTAGAATTTTGTTAACAAGTTAATCTTTTAGCGCCTTTTAAGANTCATAATGAATTTATTTGCAAGATAGTGTGACCATTGTTTGGCATCTCGTTAAGGTCATAATGATTTTATTTGCTAGCTAGTGCGACCATTGTTATTGGCATCTCGTTAAGGTCATAATGATTTTATTTGCAAGCTAGTGCTACCATTGTTATTGGCATCTCGATAAGGTCATAATAAATTTATTTGCAAGCTAGAGCGACCATTGTTATTGGAATCTCGTTAAGGTCATAATGAATTTATTTGCAAGATAGTGTGACCATTGTTTGGCATCTCGTTAAGGTCATAATGATTTTATTTGCTAGCTAGTGCGACCATTGTTATTGGCATCTCGTTAAGGTCATAATGATTTTATTTGCAAGCTAGTGCTACCATTGTTATTGGCATCTCGATAAGGTCATAATAAATTTATTTGCAAGCTAGAGCGACCATTGTTATTGGAATCTCGTTAAGGTCATAATGAATTTATTTGCAAGATAGTGTGACCATTGTTTGGCATCTCGTTAAGGTCATAATGATTTTATTTGCTAGCTAGTGCGACCATTGTTATTGGCATCTCGTTAAGGTCATAATGATTTTATTTGCAAGCTAGTGCTACCATTGTTATTGGCATCTCGATAAGGTCATAATAAATTTATTTGCAAGCTAGAGCGACCATTGTTATTGGAATCTCGTTAAGGTCATAATGAATTTATTTGCAAGATAGTGTGACCATTGTTTGGCATCTCGTTAAGGTCATAATGATTTTATTTGCTAGCTAGTGCGACCATTGTTATTGGCATCTCGTTAAGGTCATAATGATTTTATTTGCAAGCTAGTGCTACCATTGTTATTGGCATCTCGATAAGGTCATAATAAATTTATTTGCAAGCTAGAGCGACCATTGTTATTGGAATCTCGTTAAGGTCATAATGAATTTATTTGCAAGATAGTGTGACCATTGTTTGGCATCTCGTTAAGGTCATAATGATTTTATTTGCTAGCTAGTGCGACCATTGTTATTGGCATCTCGTTAAGGTCATAATGATTTTATTTGCAAGCTAGTGCTACCATTGTTATTGGCATCTCGATAAGGTCATAATAAATTTATTTGCAAGCTAGAGCGACCATTGTTATTGGAATCTCGTTAAGGTCATAATGAATTTATTTGCAAGATAGTGTGACCATTGTTTGGCATCTCGTTAAGGTCATAATGATTTTATTTGCTAGCTAGTGCGACCATTGTTATTGGCATCTCGTTAAGGTCATAATGATTTTATTTGCAAGCTAGTGCTACCATTGTTATTGGCATCTCGATAAGGTCATAATAAATTTATTTGCAAGCTAGAGCGACCATTGTTATTGGAATCTCGTTAAGGTCATAATGAATTTATTTGCAAGATAGTGTGACCATTGTTTGGCATCTCGTTAAGGTCATAATGATTTTATTTGCTAGCTAGTGCGACCATTGTTATTGGCATCTCGTTAAGGTCATAATGATTTTATTTGCAAGCTAGTGCTACCATTGTTATTGGCATCTCGATAAGGTCATAATAAATTTATTTGCAAGCTAGAGCGACCATTGTTATTGGAATCTCGTTAAGGTCATAATGAATTTATTTGCAAGATAGTGTGACCATTGTTTGGCATCTCGTTAAGGTCATAATGATTTTATTTGCTAGCTAGTGCGACCATTGTTATTGGCATCTCGTTAAGGTCATAATGATTTTATTTGCAAGCTAGTGCTACCATTGTTATTGGCATCTCGATAAGGTCATAATAAATTTATTTGCAAGCTAGAGCGACCATTGTTATTGGAATCTCGTTAAGGTCATAATGAATTTATTTGCAAGATAGTGTGACCATTGTTTGGCATCTCGTTAAGGTCATAATGATTTTATTTGCTAGCTAGTGCGACCATTGTTATTGGCATCTCGTTAAGGTCATAATGATTTTATTTGCAAGCTAGTGCTACCATTGTTATTGGCATCTCGATAAGGTCATAATAAATTTATTTGCAAGCTAGAGCGACCATTGTTATTGGAATCTCGTTAAGGTCATAATGAATTTATTTGCAAGATAGTGTGACCATTGTTTGGCATCTCGTTAAGGTCATAATGATTTTATTTGCTAGCTAGTGCGACCATTGTTATTGGCATCTCGTTAAGGTCATAATGATTTTATTTGCAAGCTAGTGCTACCATTGTTATTGGCATCTCGATAAGGTCATAATAAATTTATTTGCAAGCTAGAGCGACCATTGTTATTGGAATCTCGTTAAGGTCATAATGAATTTATTTGCAAGATAGTGTGACCATTGTTTGGCATCTCGTTAAGGTCATAATGATTTTATTTGCTAGCTAGTGCGACCATTGTTATTGGCATCTCGTTAAGGTCATAATGATTTTATTTGCAAGCTAGTGCTACCATTGTTATTGGCATCTCGATAAGGTCATAATAAATTTATTTGCAAGCTAGAGCGACCATTGTTATTGGAATCTCGTTAAGGTCATAATGAATTTATTTGCAAGATAGTGTGACCATTGTTTGGCATCTCGTTAAGGTCATAATGATTTTATTTGCTAGCTAGTGCGACCATTGTTATTGGCATCTCGTTAAGGTCATAATGATTTTATTTGCAAGCTAGTGCTACCATTGTTATTGGCATCTCGATAAGGTCATAATAAATTTATTTGCAAGCTAGAGCGACCATTGTTATTGGAATCTCGTTAAGGTCATAATGAATTTATTTGCAAGATAGTGTGACCATTGTTTGGCATCTCGTTAAGGTCATAATGATTTTATTTGCTAGCTAGTGCGACCATTGTTATTGGCATCTCGTTAAGGTCATAATGATTTTATTTGCAAGCTAGTGCTACCATTGTTATTGGCATCTCGATAAGGTCATAATAAATTTATTTGCAAGCTAGAGCGACCATTGTTATTGGAATCTCGTTAAGGTCATAATGAATTTATTTGCAAGATAGTGTGACCATTGTTTGGCATCTCGTTAAGGTCATAATGATTTTATTTGCTAGCTAGTGCGACCATTGTTATTGGCATCTCGTTAAGGTCATAATGATTTTATTTGCAAGCTAGTGCTACCATTGTTATTGGCATCTCGATAAGGTCATAATAAATTTATTTGCAAGCTAGAGCGACCATTGTTATTGGAATCTCGTTAAGGTCATAATGAATTTATTTGCAAGATAGTGTGACCATTGTTTGGCATCTCGTTAAGGTCATAATGATTTTATTTGCTAGCTAGTGCGACCATTGTTATTGGCATCTCGTTAAGGTCATAATGATTTTATTTGCAAGCTAGTGCTACCATTGTTATTGGCATCTCGATAAGGTCATAATAAATTTATTTGCAAGCTAGAGCGACCATTGTTATTGGAATCTCGTTAAGGTCATAATGAATTTATTTGCAAGATAGTGTGACCATTGTTTGGCATCTCGTTAAGGTCATAATGATTTTATTTGCTAGCTAGTGCGACCATTGTTATTGGCATCTCGTTAAGGTCATAATGATTTTATTTGCAAGCTAGTGCTACCATTGTTATTGGCATCTCGATAAGGTCATAATAAATTTATTTGCAAGCTAGAGCGACCATTGTTATTGGAATCTCGTTAAGGTCATAATGAATTTATTTGCAAGATAGTGTGACCATTGTTTGGCATCTCGTTAAGGTCATAATGATTTTATTTGCTAGCTAGTGCGACCATTGTTATTGGCATCTCGTTAAGGTCATAATGATTTTATTTGCAAGCTAGTGCTACCATTGTTATTGGCATCTCGATAAGGTCATAATAAATTTATTTGCAAGCTAGAGCGACCATTGTTATTGGAATCTCGTTAAGGTCATAATGAATTTATTTGCAAGATAGTGTGACCATTGTTTGGCATCTCGTTAAGGTCATAATGATTTTATTTGCTAGCTAGTGCGACCATTGTTATTGGCATCTCGTTAAGGTCATAATGATTTTATTTGCAAGCTAGTGCTACCATTGTTATTGGCATCTCGATAAGGTCATAATAAATTTATTTGCAAGCTAGAGCGACCATTGTTATTGGAATCTCGTTAAGGTCATAATGAATTTATTTGCAAGATAGTGTGACCATTGTTTGGCATCTCGTTAAGGTCATAATGATTTTATTTGCTAGCTAGTGCGACCATTGTTATTGGCATCTCGTTAAGGTCATAATGATTTTATTTGCAAGCTAGTGCTACCATTGTTATTGGCATCTCGATAAGGTCATAATAAATTTATTTGCAAGCTAGAGCGACCATTGTTATTGGAATCTCGTTAAGGTCATAATGAATTTATTTGCAAGATAGTGTGACCATTGTTTGGCATCTCGTTAAGGTCATAATGATTTTATTTGCTAGCTAGTGCGACCATTGTTATTGGCATCTCGTTAAGGTCATAATGATTTTATTTGCAAGCTAGTGCTACCATTGTTATTGGCATCTCGATAAGGTCATAATGAATTTATTTGCAAGCTAGCAAAGTTTAATATCAAGTCCAATGCCAACTATCTATTTAAATAATTTCGATACCACTAACTTAATGACTGAGTAACACATCGCGATATCTCTGGAACCACTAGAACTATAAACAAACACAAAACAACAACCAACTTTTGTTGGTAAGTTCCTCTTGGCTCTTAGGTTTCTCGCTAAGAAATACATTTACGATTCGCAATCTTAAATCAAAATTAGCGTACATTTTTATTCGAAATGCGATGACAACCCCGGAACCAATTGTACCATGATATTAAAATTTACACTTTTGCTTCACTTTATAATATAGGAAGTCGACTTTATCGAAGTGTTTTCAAATCATTTATTTTTATTCACCCATATACGTGTTTGACCATTTATCCATGTTCGCTCTTGCTAAAATAATGGTCACTATACTTTTTTGAAATGATTAAATAAATTCATTGTTTTTGTTTATGATCATTTCTTAAATAATATTAACGTCTGTCAAGACAGGATTTGCTGACATTTAATCCGTAAGGGGTAAATAGAGGCAAAGTAAATGAAGAGTATTCGAGGCCAGACTGATTTTCTCAAGTTAGGAACTTAATATTTGGTAGAGAACTTACTTATTTTTTTTATGGAGCTCTCCCCAAGTTTTGATCTAAAAGTAATTTCTCGAGGATTTACCTCTCTTATAAGTTTGTAAGAAATATAAGGATTCCAAAAGCTTGCAAACTAAGAACAGTTATTTATTCAGGAACCACATTTTTGATCTCAAAGGATTTTGAAACGTGTAAATTCGCCAAAACCTCAAAACCTAATTTTGTTCATGGCATGGCATCGGAATACTTTCTCTTTATAAATATATGCTAATAAATTCTATATTTTGCACAAAAAGATAATTTAGTTAATAAATAAATGTATTATTACTTAATAAATCATTCATAATTAAATAATAACGATGTTACCTACAATTACATACCAATAATCGAATTACATTAGTAATATCGAGTGGTTAACAAACTGTCAGGCCACAATAGCTTATGCTATAAAATTAATTATTTATACCTGAATTATACTTTTGAGGTTTTAAACCTATAATTTATAATATTGTTGCATTACTAAGATTCGACTCTAAGATGTACTTATGATTAATTAATTATTTATTCAAATTTTGTTTGTGTTGAATTATTAACAGCGGCCTGGAAACCTTTTTATAATGCCCTAAGCTCCTTAAGCTTAACCTATTTTTTAAATTTCAAAAGCCCATCTTGAAAGGAAGAATAGGTATGAGTTCAAGGGTTAAATTAGTTCTTCTCACAGTTCTATTGTGACTAAAGTAAATAATAATAAAACTTTTTTTTTTTTATCCTTCCCTCCCCCCAAATTGAATTAAAAATGGCGGACGTGACGTGTAAAGGGTGTTATAGAATCAGTGATAGTAAGTTCACATCTCACTCCACAACACCCTTTACATGACGTAGCTTCGGACGCGAAGTTGTATTGTGAATTAATGGTCGTATCGAAAAACCCAGTTGCACAAACAGCTATAGATTTTGAAACATCTACCAGTTTGATTCTACGACTTCGCATAGTAGTTANATTCCCGGACCGGACCCCCGCTCAATGTCCACCCAGCATTGTTTAAACAAATGGGAAGCTCCTCGATAGAGTGGCGCCACCAGGTTTCGGCCTGGAAACCATGATGATAACACTCTTGTTGTAATACAATTAGGAGGGGAGTCATGGTTAACGAACATAATATCTTCTCGCTAGTGTGTCAAGATTTCGGTCCATAACCCGGATTTGATTATGGTTGATGATTGTTCAATGAGTCTAATTGATTTTTACTTTTATTGGTTTTTACTTTTTTTGGTTTTTATTTTTAGTAATTGAATAAATGATGTGTATTATGTGATGATTTTATGATTTTATTGCCAGAAGGCTAGAAACAAAACTATTTAGGAATTTAATGTTATTGCTAGGACTACTTGACAATAGGAAACATAGCAACTAATAGCTTGCATGAGCCCCGCGCGGAGCGCTGGGTGAAGGCTGGTTTAATATCAATCAGACATAATATATGCTAAGTTATTTTCATATTATTATATTAACTGGAACCTAATTATGATGAAGAGTGAGTGATTCAGTAACAAATATGTCAAACTTTGAAACTCTCATCTTTTGAAAAGGCTTGATATTAAGTTCTCAATTATATTAATAGTGCCCTAAGCTACTTAAGCTTAACCTGTTATAAATTTTTAAAGCCCATCTTAAGCGGAAGCATGAGGGTAAGAATAACCGGGTTAGTTGATTAAAGTAAAGTTGCTCTGCATACTTGCTGAAATTTGGCCTTGCGCACTATCATTTACTCAGATTTTTTGACATTTCAAAAGTCAAATCTTGATAAAGAAAATAAGATGAATCTATAAATTAATCGAAATATAACTTTGTGTTTCTGGTATATGATTTTAACGTTGTCCAACCTTACCTTTCTATTTATAAATTGTTTTACATTGTAACTATATCAAATATAATAAACATAATGTAAGAAAGAACATAAAGTGATAATTTAATGTAGAATATTTTAAATTATCAGTTCTTAAGAGCTCACATCATTTTTATGGGTCTTTTATATCAAATCTTTTTTATATATACATATATTAATAGATATATAACTTTTTAAATTATCAATTTACTGATGATTAAAATGTGGTAAAAACATATATTTGCACATAATATATTTAAACATATATTAATTAAACACATTATGTTCCGGTATTTCCACATTTTATTAATAGCATTATTATCAATTATTATCAATTTGCTTATTTTTTATATAGATAAAGCCGTTGCTATAACATATAACGGGAATTAACATATAACGGTATTTTTTAAATCAAATATTTTCCCTGATTTATAAATTATCTCTTAAAACTTGATATTCCGGAGAAAACCCTGTCTGAGATTTTCTTATTGACCTTAGCAGGAATTATTCTCAAGGGAATTTCTTGTAAAGAGTAACTTTTATAATGAACAACTCCCTTGAGAATTATCTCTGCAAAGGGTTTAAAAACATTGGCATTTAGAAAATCTCTGACGCGGTTTCCTTCAAAAGATTTAGACTCGTTAGTATCAGGCCACAATAGCTTATGCTATAAAATTAATTATTTATACCTGAATTATACTTTTGAGGTTTTAAACCTATAATTTATAATATTGTTGCATTACTAAGATTCGACTCTAAGATGTACTTATGATTAATTAATTATTTATTCAAATTTTGTTTGTGTTGAATTATTAACAGCGGCCTGGAAACCTTTTTATAATGCCCTAAGCTCCTTAAGCTTAACCTATTTTTTAAATTTCAAAAGCCCATCTTGAAAGGAAGAATAGGTATGAGTTCAAGGGTTAAATTAGTTCTTCTCACAGTTCTATTGTGACTAAAGTAAATAATAATAAAACTTTTTTTTTTTTATCCTTCCCTCCCCCCAAATTGAATTAAAAATGGCGGACGTGACGTNAGAAAGTTATGATCAAGTTTTTCGATTATTATTATTTTTTTTTGCATAATGAATTTATTTGCAAGATAGTGTGACCATTGTTTGGCATCTCGTTAAGGTCATAATGATTTTATTTGCTAGCTAGTGCGACCATTGTTATTGGCATCTCGTTAAGGTCATAATGATTTTATTTGCAAGCTAGTGCTACCATTGTTATTGGCATCTCGATAAGGTCATAATAAATTTATTTGCAAGCTAGAGCGACCATTGTTATTGGAATCTCGTTAAGGTCATAATGAATTTATTTGCAAGATAGTGTGACCATTGTTTGGCATCTCGTTAAGGTCATAATGATTTTATTTGCTAGCTAGTGCGACCATTGTTATTGGCATCTCGTTAAGGTCATAATGATTTTATTTGCAAGCTAGTGCTACCATTGTTATTGGCATCTCGATAAGGTCATAATGAATTTATTTGCAAGCTAGCAAAGTTTAATATCAAGTCCAATGCCAACTATCTATTTAAATAATTTCGATACCACTAACTTAATGACTGAGTAACACATCGCGATATCTCTGGAACCACTAGAACTATAAACAAACACAAAACAACAACCAACTTTTGTTGGTAAGTTCCTCTTGGCTCTTAGGTTTCTCGCTAAGAAATACATTTACGATTCGCAATCTTAAATCAAAATTAGCGAACATTTTTATTCGAAATGCGATGACAACCCCGGAACCAATTGTACCACGATATTAAAATTTACACTTTTGCTTCACTTTATAATATAGGAAGTCGACTTTATCGAAGTGTTTTCAAATCATTTATTTTTATTCACCCATATACGTGTTTGACCATTTATCCATGTTCGCTCTTGCTAAAATAATGGTCACTATACTTTTTTGAAATGATTAAATAAATTCATTGTTTTTGTTTATGATCATTTCTTAAATAATATTAACGTCTGTCAAGACAGGATTTGCTGACATTTAATCCGTAAGGGGTAAATAGAGGCAAAGTAAATGAAGAGTATTCGAGGCCAGACTGATTTTCTCAAGTTAGGAACTTAATATTTGGTAGAGAACTTACTTATTTTTTTTATGGAGCTCTCCCCAAGTTTTGATCTAAAAGTAATTTCTCGAGGATTTACCTCTCTTATAAGTTTGTAAGAAATATAAGGATTCCAAAAGCTTGCAAACTAAGAACAGTTATTTATTCAGGAACCACATTTTTGATCTCAAAGGATTTTGAAACGTGTAAATTCGCCAAAACCTCAAAACCTAATTTTGTTCATGGCATGGCATCGGAATACTTTCTCTTTATAAATATATGCTAATAAATTCTATATTTTGCACAAAAAGATAATTTAGTTAATAAATAAATGTATTATTACTTAATAAATCATTCATAATTAAATAATAACGATGTTACCTACAATTACATACCAATAATCGAATTACATTAGTAATATCGAGTGGTTAACAAACTGTCACTTAAAATCACTGTCCTGCGACATCTGCGTATTTGGTTCAATTCTGCAACTGGGGAGACGTATTAGACACTGATGATCAAGTCGAGTATATGTGTGTAAAGGTGCTGGTATACCTTCCCTTGTAATCGTTCCTTACATTATTAACCTAATGTTTGTTGACCGGATCGTAAAATAAACTGAAAAATATAAAATTAAGTTGAAGAAGGTGGCAAAAATTGTGACTAAGTTAGTATATATTTTGTCAGGCTCTACAAAAAAATCCGGATCACAGTCAACTTATGTTATACTAAAGTATTTTTTTATTCTGAGGACCTTAATCACTAAAAAGGTTTAGTGGTTCATAATCGATGACGTGGAAAGAGGATGTTTAAGTAGTTAAAAGCTCCAGTGGCAAAGTTTGAGTAGGCAGCTAAGTGCCCGCATGTTCCGTTCTAACTTTACTTCCCGATTTACCGGGGTAATCGTTCATTGATTTTGACTGGTCCAGTTCCTGTATCAAGTCAAATAAATCAGCTATTCTGTTGCTTCTAATCAGTCTAACAACCTTAATTAAAAGATTAAATGGTACAACTGATCTGCAAGATAATACCAAATATCAATTGGCTTTTTAGGTGAAAACGTTTGTCTGTAATTCGATAAAATTAATTAGTAATTTAACATATTTTCCTCATGTTTCCACTTCCATGTTCCATGTATCCTTATGTTCCATTTTTCTTACGTTCCATTTCATTTTCCCTATGTTAAAATTAATTTCGTTTTACGTTCCCGTATGTATATAATCATGTACTCTAATGGCGAGTAAAAGAATTTTGATTTTTGAAGTTTTAAGCTGATTTAAATGAAGTGGTTTTTAGAAACTGCTTGTCCAGCCATATTTCCAAATGTGAGGAGCCTAAAATAGTGAAATGATTGCAATGTAATTGGACATTCATATTCAGAAAAATCATACCCTGAGGCGCGAAATCGTGATATACTAATGTGGGGTGCTGCACCTCTAAAAACACTAGAAAAATTCTAAAATTAGTCATTTTCGCGGGAAAAATTTAGGTTTGGGACTATTGAACAAAATGAATGTGCATCCGCAAAACATTGAAACATAAACAATCATGGTCCAGGAGAATTATTTGCATAAGTAAAAATAAATCCTTGGGTGCCTTTTAAGAATATGTGATCTGCTAAGGTCGTCTGGGGGATTTGGAAAAAAAATAAATAAATAAACGGTGTGAGCGGCCATGTCCCACCCTTTTTAGTGGACAATGTGATTTTCATGATTTGAATACGAAAATTATATAAGACATTATAAAATTTAAAATCAGTATCTGAGAAAGTTATGATCAAGTTTTTCGATTATTATTATTTTTTTTTGCTTAATTACAATTAAGCCATCTATTTTCACCTGTATAATTAACTATTGGAACTTATTGGAGCTCTAGGTACCTTGGTAGAGACCGTTTCTTTATGGGTGTCTAAAGATGCTATTAGCATAAAATGTAAAACTTAGAAACTTATACTAGTCTTACAATTAGAATTGATTTTGACAGAACCGGAAAATTAAAAAGAGAGCCAATGAGAACTCGAGATTTTGACTTCTAGAAGGTCAGACGACACAATCTCGACCACTCATGCATCTCTTCAATTTTGATTTAAATTTCCTTGACTTTCCAGATCAATTCTAATTATGAAACTACTATATATCCACGAAGATGCGTTCACCACTGAAAGACCTATATCATCATTATCATTACGATTTATCAACCGAGGAATTCTATGCACAAAGATTATAGAACTTATAGATATACTAGAAAAAAAGCAATTAGTAAATATTTTTCTGCTTCTTTTATCAGACGATAAACACATTAGGATATCACAGGACGGAGGGAAAAGCCATTGAACAACATCTCAGATTGATTATCATGTATGACCTACTGACATAAAAAAAAAATAAATGAAAGATATCACAAAACAAAAAAACAAAAAAAAACACAATGTTCATTTTTTAGAAATCAGTAAATCCTTTTACGAAGGAATTGGAAAAAACCGCAAAAAAAAACTTCCACTTCAATTAAAATAAGAACTCAAAAACTGTATGGCTGAAAAAAACATTACTCTTTTCTCGTTTAGTCTATAACGAATGTGTAATATGATTTTTTTTATAACATTTTACGAAAAAAGTTAAATGGTTTCCGTAGTATTGTAACTTTTTATTCTTTAGTAGTATTTGTCAATGCAGTTCCTTGTTTAGAATTATGTATAAGTAATGTTTTCTTTCATAAAAAGTTTTCTTAATATAGGTATATTAAATTTTTACTCGTTTCTAAAGCTATATAGAATAAGGATGATTGGAAAAAAATGTTTAATACTTTTTTTCGAGGAAACATTTTTTTAAAATATTTTTTTCCTTATTCTCTCTAAAAAAATTAGACATCAAGCCTATGGCTTCTGTTATTGACGATGACTTTTTATTTTTTTAAGGATATTATTCAACAAAAATAAGCTTTTTTGACAAAACCCCAAGAGAAAAGCCCCAAGGGCCTTCTCGTGAAAATCTCCCTTTACAGCCCATGTTTTAAAAATGTATCTGTATGTTGCATTAAAAGTCCTCAAAATATTATCGTATTAACGCCTCACTTGTTTTAGTCTTTAAATTTGAATGGCTCAAAAAATATTCAATTGATTTTTTAATAATTATTAAAATAGGTTTTTTTTTCTTTGTGAACCCACTTTAAAGAGGGATAGACAGTGATTGTTTTACAAAAATAAGTATATTTTTTAGTCATTATTTTATTCTTCTTAAAGAAAGAAATCAATATAGAACAAATATGCATATAATTATAATAATCTCCTGCATATCACAATGCTCTGTGATAAGTTAATAGCTTTATTTGAAGATAAATTTAAAAAATTACAAGATAAAAAGAACTTTTTATATACTACGTTTTTAAATTTTCTGTCATAAATCATAAATTTGAAACCTGTCAAAATGAAGATTGTAAATATGGGACATGTCAAAACAAATAAAATAACTTGCGGATTTTTTCCGAACTAACTTTCCATACAGCAAAATTTGCTGAAAACGAATTAAATTCTGCTGAAAGATGGCTGAAAGTATTACAATAATGCATTGTCATCGTGTTCTGAGCTATTCTAAAAGTTTCAAATGTCAAGGTACTCGGGAAGTTAGTTAAAAATCGATTGCAAGATTTGTACCGGACAAACAAACAAGAAACCAACTTAATAAAAACGTAGTAAATTAGTAATTCTGTAATAAAAATAACGTGTTTTGCATCCGAGCTTACCGAAGTTAACGGAAGCTATGTGATCGTTCAGAAGAACGAAACATTTTTATAGGTCTCCAATTTCAAAAATTCCAAAGAGCGAACATTTTTGGTTTTGTGTCTGTCAGTCTGTCACTCAATATTTGCAAACCAACTATATCTTAATAGTTAATAGTAATGTTAATAGTTTATTGTTGGTCCCTAAAGTCTAGGTTGCACGGGACGAGTATTTTAGTAGAGTAGTTTAGTAATTTAGTATTCGACTTGTTTAGACACTTTCTTTTACTAAATTTATGTTAGTTAAAACTAACTAAATTACTCAACCGCGGCTACTAATACTAAAATACTCGACCCGTGCAAGCTAGGCTTTTTCAGTTTCATCCATTTTGCGCACCAACATAACCATGTATTTACACCTATACCTTCAAAAGCACTCAACTGATTTTTAAGATTTTGTAGGTTCGTCGAAAGTAGCCCACAGATGGCCCCAGATTAATTTTAATTGTCTGCGCTCTTTAAATTTTGCTAAATTTGATACTTTTATTCGTGTAAAAAAATCAAATCAATTTTGACAGATTTAAATAAATTGGATAGGCGTGAAGTCTCACGTAAAAAGGGTTTCGTTGGTATCGTGAACATAAAAATAGTGTAAGGGGGGGGGGAGTTTTTATGTTTTTTGACAAAATGACGCGGAAAATGAAATATTACCCACTAGTGATATATATATTTGTAATCTACCTACTCTTGAATACCTTTCATTTGATACCCCACTTAAAATTAAAAAAAATAAAAAAATGTCCGTGACAGGAATTTGCCGCCATTGGATTCCCAGTTAATCGGATCAAATTGCTACTCTTATGTTTTCTTTTTCCCATCAGACCGCTGATTTTTCATATTTTTCTTTATTTTTAGTAAGAGCGGTAATACGATTTTAGGCAAAATTGTGATGATTTTTGACAAAATGGCGCCGAAAATTAAACACTTTCCCTAAGTGGTATATATATTTGTAATCTACTCTTCAATACCTTTCATTTGATACCCTACTCAAAATTTATTTATTTTTTTATCCCCATTTTGAATTTGAACAGCTGATAATTTTGAGTTCTCTATATTTTTCCTGTGTGCGCGTCAAAACGATCTTTAATACTGGAAAGTTTCATGTTTTTATCTCTTTTAATTCAAAAGTTATTGGAACCGTACAGAGTGATAGATAGACAGACAGACACAGGATCGAAACTATAAGGGTTTCTTTTTTGGTTTTACCAACGAAACCCTAAAAAGGGGGGATGAAATAAATTTGGTAATTTAAAAAGCATGAAATTATTAAATTTTACGACCTAGAACGTGAGGAAGCTATAGCTATGTGCCCCAATAATTGGCAGAGTATTTTTTTATCATCCTGATTTATTCACGCAACTGTAACATATATATTGTTATCCAAGGTCTTGTTGTCAGAACAATGATTGCTATATAAATTTGCTCTAGGCCATATCTACTTCGAAACTAAATATCGACTGTTTCTTTACCCAGGATCACTCAGACAAATATATTTGGTTTCTGCTTTTGATCTGCGTGTTTAAGACATTTATCACCTTTTCTTTATAATTTTATAACAAAATCGCTGGAGGCTTTAGACCTTATACACCTGTGCCTAAAGCTTCTTATAAAGTAGAATTACGTATTTGATTTCTCATAGAAAGTAGCACAAAGATCGTTGTGGCACAACCCCCATTTTTTCGTATACATTTATAAACAGTTCTGACGAATATAATATTATTCGAGATATAATATCTTGTATATTAGTATTTGGGATATAGATATTATATAACGCCCAATTTAATCCCTCGTACCGGGTCATGTTTTATTTCGGTCACTAAACGAACCAGACTGTGTCCAGTTTTGATTTTTTTTCTTTCCAAAAACATGTTTGTGGGGCAAAACGAGTAGGATGGTAGAAGTCTTTAAAATTATGTGTATCATAAAAAAAATCCTTCACAAGAGTTATAATTATAAGTTGTGTGGATTAAAGTGAGAGTTGGCTTAGGCTCCTACAGATATCTGTCTATCAGCGCCCATCAGTCTGATTTTATTTCATCATATCATACAAAAAATACCTCCCAACTTCCTTCTTCGATGACTCACACATTCCACAACGATGTCATAGAAAATTAAGTAGATGAACTAGATTTGTATTAATCAGAGTATAAATAAAAAATATATATTTATTTATTTTAGTTTTACTTACCTTTTAGGAAAAAATATTGTTTTCCCTCAAAAATAAAAACAGATTTTAACAGAATTATCCGTTTAGGGTGTTTCTGAGACGATTTGATTGAATTTTAGCTGGTTGTCTGTCTCTGTCTCGCCATACTCCCACCGCTTTTGAGCCAGTTTTTTTTTAATGTTTTAAGCCCACCGTTAAAAATCTGTCTTTACATGCAGTTGGGCTGCCCGGAAAATCATAAATTTGTGACGCCATTAACCCATATAGCTTAGTCAGCCAGATATCGTACAAAATCGAAACATTTTACAATATCGCTCAATTTTTCACTCGTTATTATACTGGCTAGACACTTTCAGTAAATTTTACTTTAGATTCTAATTTTCTAATTTTTATTAGTTTTTCAAAGTTGTTTGAGTTAAGCAGCTGTTTGAGTAAATCTAATTAATGTTTCACTAAGTTCCAGGCAGATCATTACTTCCACTGTTTTAACTTAATTATGTTGACACCTGGACTTCTCCAACTTCCTTTGCTCCCTACTCTTTCCTCCTCCTCCTTTCCTTACGGCAGTCCTTCTTCAACGTTCTTTAAGTTAACTCTTAACTAAAAAATAATTTAAATTCACTTTTGAGTAGGTCTACCAGAAAAGCAAGTTTACTTTGATTTGAAGACTTTGACTCGTCTGATCTGCCAACCGGGCAATCAGCTGAGTTGCTTCTTGTTAGGACTTCTGTCAATCTGGTCATCCTCTTGAGTGCTGCCTCGGACATTTCAGCAGTTTTTATTTCACTGCAACAGCTTACTGGCATTGGATTACTAGTGCTATCAGTTATTTTATAATAAATAGAATAACTTCTTTTTATGTACGTAATTTAACGACACTCTCTAATAAAGATAGACAGCAATCATTATTCTTCCGAATTTAGAACAAATCTTTTAAGTACATCAACCATTTTTTGTTGTTATTAAATTTCACTGATAATTATCATAATTAAGAATTACAATAATATATCATTGTAAATAAATAAAGAATCTAAATGGATTAATGAATCACATTTTCACATCTTAAGACCCATTTATTGTCCAAATTAACAATTTAATTAAAAAATATGCTGTTTTCAACGTATTCTATTAAATTATCAGCGAAACGTCAAGACCAGCACTCATGGTTCTGAAAATTCAAGCTTCCACCATTACCACTCTGGGAGCGAAACATTGAAACCAACCGTTTACTATATTGGAAGACTTAACAATCACGTATTTCTCAATGCCAAAACCTGTTTAGTACGGAATTCATAACTTGATAACAGATCATTTTTGAAAGAATTGTTTAAATTTACAGCACCAGTCAAAGATAGCTTAAACGATTTTAACAGATTAAGAATGCTTAAACTCATACTTTTCTCCCACTTTCTAATTTAAATTTAAATAAAAGTGCTCGTTTTGATTATACTTATGTTTTTATAAGAGAAAGTAATAACAAATCGAAGAGATTTGTATTCAAATATCTATAAGAAAGCTCATAATTCGAAAAAATAAATGGCATATAAACTTTATTGCCATAGGTTTATTTGTAATGAAGAAGATAAACACAAACACTTAAGATAACGGTTCAAATAATTGTATGCGTAAAACATTTATGAGCGTTGTTTCTTTTTTTTATACTATGTATTTAATTGTATATATTAAATCTCAAAATAAATCCAACATCCAACCTTTTATTTAAAGTTAAATATTAAATTTTTAATTTTTAACAAATATTAAATATTTATTTAATATTAACAAAAACAAATATTTAAAGTTAACCATAAGTTATTTTAAAAAGGAGCCCAAAATTAAACTCAATTTACTCAGCTTACTGCATGCTTGCACTTTGCATAAATTACATTAAAGAAATAAAAATTACTGTCTCTTTGCCCAGCATCGAATAATCAATGAGCTCATAAGTACATAGGATATCTTTCTCTAAACCAAAAATTTTAACTAAATGAAATGAAAAAGAGAAATAGTTTGAAAAACCAATAAGGGATTCATGTCATGCTTATTTTGGAATGTCAGCTCTATTATAATCTCCTAACAGTTTAGTGAAAGGATAAAAAATTTCTAAGTAAAAGTTCTAGCTTTGTGGTTTGGGGTTATAAGATCAAATCCAAACCGCAAGAATAAATATACTAGCGACTTTTACATTTAATGAATACGAGAGGTCCCACTCTCAATAGAATTAATTATGTTTGTTAGGCTCATAGGGTTTGAACCTTTTACGAGTACCTAAAATGGTACTTTTTTACTTTAGCACAGTAGTGTACCTTTTTAACAGTAGATATCACGGCACTAAACGCACAATAACAAACACGCTGAGTCTCAAACAGTGTCACGGCATTAAATGTCGTGACATTAGTGTCATCCTGTGAAGAGGCTTTATAGTCTAATCAACTATTAAGATAAAGGAATTTTAACGATAAAACAGTCCCAGGAGTCTCAATTTCTTAGGGAGACAAACACACAAATCTTTGAGAATTTTGTAGGGCAGACTATTGTTTAGAACTAAGGGGAATGCTAAAGTAAAGTACCGGTGTGGAAATCCCACACATGACTTCCATGAAATTTTGCCGTGTCCATATTGATTATAGTTTTGCAACAAAAATAATAATGATAAACACAGTAAAAAACACATGTCTCTATTTAAGGTAGAAGAGATGGACCTACGACAAAAAGTCATAGGACCAAAGTTGAAGATCTGTTAAAAACAGTTACCGCTGGTGGTATCCGCTTTTCGATACGACTTATAGTTTACCCGCAATTTGGTTCCGAAAAAAAAAACCTTAAAAAAACACGAAAATGCCAATATCTCCCAAACTGCTTATCCGATTGTGCTCAAAAAGTATAGGTACAATCTACTATATAGGACACATATATACCCCAAAGGAAATTGAAATCAAATAAAGCCTACTGAAGTTATCGTCGACAGACCGATTTCGTGCTTAAGTGACTGTAGCTCCGAAACGTCGTGAGCTACGATGGTGTGGCTTGTGCCATCAGTTTTGCCGACAAAAGTTCTAAAAAAATGCAATACGATGTCTTGAAGCGATGTTATAGGGGTTTAAATTTCCGAACGAACGTACGTACGTACATACATACATACGCACAGACATACATGTATATGAAACGGATTTCCATGATACCCCCGGGTTCTTAAGACCCCTCCTTCATAGAGATCTCGGAATCACGTTTTGGAGGGTATCACCATACTTCCATTTTCATGGAAGTAAAAAG
>KZ651918.1:132193-150429 GCA_001010745.2 Gerris buenoi
TATATCATTTAATAATAATATGTATTTTTTTCAATAGTTAAATTTACGATAAATAAAAAATAGGTTCATTATAAAATAAGTGATCAGCAATAGTGACCTGAATAAAAGAAAAAAAAATGAGTTTATTTTTTGGAAAAAGGCTTGTGAACAAAGCTCCTGGAAGTAATATTATTGGAATTGTTTTAATTCATATTAAAGCATGTTCATCTATATTTCTTAGATTTCCTATTCAAATACCACTCTGCTAAAACTTCTTTCTCGTCCATTTTTAAATTGAAATGAAACAGAAGTTGAAGTGACTATGTCGATGGAGGTCTTTCAAAGGTCGGAACAAGTGGGAGCATTCTAGGAAAATTAGGAGGAAGAAGCTGCCGAGATACTGAATCTTGATACTTTTTTGAATCTCATACACGTATCGCATTCGTGAATCGCATTCCGGAATCCCAGTGTGAATGAGCCCTTAAGATTATTAAAATACATGGTATAACATTAAATAAATAATTACAAGATAAAAAGAACTTTTTATATAATTAAGTTTTTAAACTTTCTGTTGACTAAAAAAAAAACAACATAAATTTGAATCCCGTCTAAATGAAAATATTATATGGGTCATGTCAAAACAAATACAAAAAAACTTGCGGATTTTTTCCGTACTAACTTTCCATTCAGCAAAATTTCCTGGAAACAAATTAAATTCTGCTGAACGATGGCTAAAAAAATTAAAATAATGCATTGTCATCGTGTTCTGAGCAATAAACTTTTCAAATGTCTACTCGGGATGTTAGTTAAAAGTCGATTGCAAGATTTGTACTGGACAAATAAACAAACAAAAAAGCAAGCTAATAAAAACGTATAATAAATAGTAAACATCTAGTTAAATATAAAAAATAAAACAATAACTATATTTTATATTATTTACATCTAAATATATATCTTATCTAGTATTAGTATAACAAGAGATAACAGATAATGACTGTTTGTTTATTTAAAGAAGTATGTGTTTTTCTTTTATATTTGTATTTTTTTTGTATTTTATAGAGAGGCTATCAATGTTATAGTTTCCAAGTGTGTTTATAAAAGGATTTGTGGAGTTTTCTTGGCATTGCTTAAAAAATGTGGTAATTGGTGAATTTAATTTCAGGTAGATTTCGGTTTCGGAGTTTAGATTGCATTTCACTGATTTTTATGAACATGGGAAAACGACCTATGATTCTGCAGCATTTATTTTGATAAATTTTGAGGTTGAGGGTCTTAAGAATCCTAAATATTTTATTTCGTTTTTCCAGCTGATAATTGTTCCTTGTAGAAATAGATGATCTGGCATAATTTGTACCAATATGAAAAATAAATTATACTACAAATTATAGTGTTAAAATAAGAAAGTTTCCCCACGTAAAAAATATCTCATAAACTTCAGAGCAGCTTTCAGCCACCATAGGGCCATAATCAGAGCCGAAAATTGAAGTGTTTAATTAATTAAACATTAACTTAATTAAAACATTTGAAGATGGGAGTGCAATGAGTCATACCAACCCAGCTACCGGTACAAGAATTCTTGTCTTGTAGCGGTGAGCGCAGGCTGTTACAATTATTGTAGGACTGTGGCTATATACTTTCGACAAATCCTTCAAATTTCTCAAAAATCTGATGATTACTTTTATGTGTTAGTTAACAAAGAACATTGTGCGCTTTTCCAAGAGAAGCCAATAAGCGAAAAAAGTTAAAACTTATATGGAACTCAACAACAAACTAATTTTGGCCTACAAGACCTACTAGATAGTCCGAAACAAAAACAAAAATGTTCCCTGATGTCTAAAGCGGATTTATGCGCCTATGTTTTTCTCTTCCACATGCGCACATAGCCCGCAGATAGCCCCAGATTAATTTGAACCGTCCGCGCTCATTTACTTTAGTTAAATTGATACGTTAATCCATTTAAAAAATCACAACTTTTTTGACAGATTAAAAAAACGGGAGAAACAATTCAATAAAATAGACTATATTGGCTTGTATAAGCATAAAATCAATAAAATAAGTGATATGATACGATGAAACTATATGCCGCTAATTGGCAGTCTATTTTAATTTGGTAGATTTTAATTTTTACGATCACAATTCTTTCGATACCTATGGTAAGCTAAGAAGCTAACATTTAATTAAAATATTACTGCAAATATGAANTCAAAAAAGTATCAAGTTTCAGTATCTCGGCGGCTTATCCCCCTAATTTTCCTAGAATGCTCCCACTTGTTCCGACCTTTGAAAGACCTCCATCGACGTAGTCACTTCAACTTCTGTTTTATTTCAATTTAAAAATGGACGAGATAGAAGTTTTAGCAGTGTGGTATTTTATTAGGAAAGCTAAGAAATATAATAGGAAACGTTGGGTGCATACCATTAACCTAAAACAATTTTTTTATCTTATTCAATATGGTCAATGTAAATTTATAGGAGAGAAGCTAACAGACAAATCATATTCATATTGACATACTGATAATATTTTTTTACTAGTAATGCAACTTTTGTAATTATTTTGATTTGATTTCTCTAAAATCTATTTTAGCAANTACTTAAATCTTAACGTATAAATCAATACAATTCAATAAGGGTTTATTAAATACTTTTATTTATTTAAAGTTAAGGTGTTTATTTATAGTTTAATAAGTGTTCATTACTTTTTAAAGAGATTTTTCAAAAAATCTTTAAAAGGACCGGTTGCAATATATGTCTTCAAATTTTTATAAATTTAAAAATGTGAATAGACCCAAATTTCTTTTTTATTTTTGTGTGAATATGAAATATGACTGATTTCACAACAGGGTATTTCTGACTTAATGTAACTGTTGGAAAAAACTAACTAGCCTATTTTGTAGGGCTTAGAAGTGACGCAGAAAGCTTTCTTATTGTTTTTTGATTCCGACCTCTCCAGAAAAGGTGTTTTTTAATTGTGGTACCCTGTTATAACAAGTACTTTTTTACGTGAGGACTAAATAGTATCCCATATTGTAGATGATACTTTGGAGACGGTACTTTTTTCGATCCGAACCCCTCTAAGTGGAGTTAAGCCTCCACTCCAAAGTTCAGTCACATCAATTTATTNATCTCCTAACAGTTTAGTGAAAGGATAAAAAATTTCTAAGTAAAAGTTCTAGCTTTGTGGTTTGGGGTTATAAGATCAAATCCAAACCGCAAGAATAAATATACTAGCGACTTTTACATTTAATGAATACGAGAGGTCCCACTCTCAATAGAATTAATTATGTTTGTTAGGCTCATAGGGTTTGAACCTTTTACGAGTACCTAAAATGGTACTTTTTTACTTTAGCACAGTAGTGTACTTTTTAACAGTAGATATCACGGCACTAAACGCACAATAACAAACACGCTGAGTCTCAAACAGTGTCACGGCATTAAATGTCGTGACATTAGTGTCATCCTGTGAAGAGGCTTTATAGTCTAATCAACTATTAAGATAAAGGAATTTTAACGATAAAACAGTCCCAGGAGTCTCAATTTCTTAGGGAGACAAACACACAAATCTTTGAGAATTTTGTAGGGCAGACTATTGTTTAGAACTAAGGGGAATGCTAAAGTAAAGTACCGGTGTGGAAATCCCACACATGACTTCCATGAAATTTTGCCGTGTCCATATTGATTATAGTTTTGCAACAAAAATAATAATGATAAACACAGTAAAAAACACATGTCTCTATTTAAGGTAGAAGAGATGGACCTACGACAAAAAGTCATAGGACCAAAGTTGAAGATCTGTTAAAAACAGTTACCGCTGGTGGTATCCGCTTTTCGATACGACTTATAGTTTACCCGCAATTTGGTTCCGAAAAAAAAAACCTTAAAAAAACACGAAAATGCCAATATCTCCCAAACTGCTTATCCGATTGTGCTCAAAAAGTATAGGTACAATCTACTATATAGGACACATATATACCCCAAAGGAAATTGAAATCAAATAAAGCCTACTGAAGTTATCGTCGACAGACCGATTTCGTGCTTAAGTGACTGTAGCTCCGAAACGTCGTGAGCTACGATGGTGTGGCTTGTGCCATCAGTTTTGCCGACAAAAGTTCTAAAAAAATGCAATACGATGTCTTGAAGCGATGTTATAGGGGTTTAAATTTCCGAACGAACGTACGTACGTACATACATACATACATACGTACACACAGACATACATGTAAATGAAACGGATTTCTATGATACCCCCGGGTTCTTAAGAGCCCTCCTTCATAGAGATCTCGGAATCACGTTTTGGAGGGTATCACCATACTTCCATTTTCATGGAAGTAGAAAGTGTCCCTAAAATAAATATATATATAAAAAAAATATGTGGCTGAAAACTATACCAAAAGAAACACCTTGAAAAAGGAAAATAAATCAAACAGAGAAAATGGCAAATTAGGTTTAACGAAAAATATAATACATATATTAAATGTATGACATAAAAAAAACTATGGCACTATGCCACGTATAAGCTGGATGCCATCAACTGTTTTTATATTAAATTTAATTTAAATTATTAAGATAAATTGTCTGTCATTAAAAAAAAAATATATATATATATCTTTATCGATGTAGAGATATTATACAGATTAATATTTTAATACATTTTTCATGTACCAAATAGAATTTTGTTTTTTCCTTGGGGCAATGACAATAATAAGTATANACTGATTTTCCCTTTTTATAACCCCAAAACTACCTCCACGTTTGTTGTTTCTCGCCTTCGATTGTGCCAACTCTAATCTTATAGACTGTATATAGATAGCTACAATTAAATAGGAAATGCATAAATCTAGTTATCTTTGAATCCTGCCTTATTCTTTTTTCATTTTTCCCTAAAATGACTGAAATATCATTATCATTATTCATTATAATCGAGTAGTGTCCCGACGACGGCGACGACGCACCTCGAAATGATTTGTTATTGCTAAGCTAAGGCAACCACATTTATTCCAATAATTTTTTTTTGTTTTGATTTGTTGGTCTTCAAATAGATACAACTTATTAAAAATAAATTAATTGAGTATAAAATTAAACTTTGCCTCGGATTCCTAGCACGTTTCCATAATGTCTTCCATAATGTTTTATATTGAATTTCTAACATCTATTGATAAAGAATTGTTTTAATAAGCATTATTAACCTACAAAATTAATTTATTAACAAAATAACAAATTAATTTTAGGAACATTCGCTGAATATAAGGTCTTAATCTCTGAGCAATAAAAATATCTGCATAATTAATTAAAAGTCACCTGTAAACAAATGACCAATTAAAGTCATAATGTTTTCTGGTCACAGATTGAAAGAAAAAATATTACCGTTATCAAATTTTAGTAAAAGCAAAAGAAAAATTCAACTGAAGATTGAGAGGATATTAATTGTGATTTGAGTTGTTATTATAGTAGTCGAAGTCAATTATAATACATAGTTAGTAGTCGGAGTCAATTATTTATTGTAGTAATAATTAATACCCAATTATTTAATGGTCAATTGAAATCAGTCATTGATTCTCTTAATATCATTTAATAGTGAGTTCGATAAATAAACTGTTAGACATCCAATAGTTACATCAGTATAATTTTAATAATTTAACGATTGAAATTTGTTAAGATTTTTTTTCTTTTGTTTCTTATTTGCAGATAAATTGTAATAAAACTCAAGGTCTTATTTATATAAATAGATATTACCATTTGCTGTAAATGGTATTGAGTTATGCCATTTTTCTATTTTCTGTAGGAAATGATATAACCATTTACCACTGTTTACTCAAAGAAGATTGAAATTATTCAACACTGAATATTTCGCAAATAATTTCTTAGGATTACATCTAACATGAATCCTCCTCTGTTTCTCCTTTTAAAGAGTAAATTACAGTAGTTTCTGTATTTTCCATTTCGGGTCATGTCGAAAGGTAACGGAGGTAGAAGTCACGATAATCAGAAGCCACAGAGGTTGTGTAAAGTTTGGGGAAGAACCGATAGTTAGATCGAAGTGTGGGGTCTTCGAGTTAAGTAAGTCCGACGTTTCACGTCTTCACACTGTTTAAGAGACACTAATACAACCAGAGGCGTCGCGAGTTCCTGCTAGAGGCGACGTGAATATGTAAATAGAAATGATGAAATCCTTACTCTAACTGAACTATTAGGAAGGATATAAGGATGTGTTTTAGGCAGGCATGTCTAGACTACGCCACTGCAAGTATAAGCTTGAAGGAGCTGGGATGGTCTACCGTCAGGTGAAAGTATTAAGAGGTGATTTAGAGGGCGCGGCCCCAGCCTTTACTTAGGCTTGAGTCAGCCACCAGCCACTTCTTCTTACCTCTTACCCTTGACAGTGTTACATACTTGGAATCTCTACACATTCCGGCGGTATGTCTACAAAGAATCCCCAGTTCTTTCTCCTGACCATCAGCTTATACTTGTATCTTTCAATGAAAAGGCAGAATATAAACTTAATTGAAGCATATATATTTCGTTGACCCGGCTGCCAATCAATCTCACTTGCACTCTTTACAAAGGTCGTAGTACTGAACAATTAGCCAAATAGCTAAGTTCGTAGTTGTAAACTAAAACATATTATCTTGCCCATTTTTAATTATCAGCCTCCAAGTAAACTTTCAGTTATGTTCGATGTCTTTGTTACATAAAACCTGGAATGATTGTCTAACATCTAAAATTATACAAATTAATGAAATGGACCCAAGTTTCAATATTTGGAAATAACTAGAATAAATAAAATAAAGATAGGAAAAAATGTGAAAACTTCACTCTAAATAGAATCGTGACACTAAACCTTTATTTAAATTATTTACTTGTTAAAAATTAGAAAAAAATGTTAAATATGTGTATATTGTTATTTAAAATTATGAATGATTTTATTTAAAGATTGTTTCAATTCAAAACCCTTTCTCATGGAGATAGTTTATACTTTGTACACAAAAATGTGTTTTGACCTGCTACATCGCTAATGAAAAATAAACTATAGAAAATGAATCTATAAAGGGTCGAAACGTCTCAAGGTACAAATATAGTCATTGTTAAGTCATTGTTAATGCACCTAATCCATTCATCATATAAATTATAATTTGAAATAGAAAGGAATTAATCTCAACGTTTTGATAATAGCACAGTACGCGTCTAGTGCGGAAAGTAGCATTTTGCATGCGAGTGTGGAGTTTGCACCTGAGCGACAGCGAGGGCAGTAAAACCACACGAGCAATGCAAAATGCCGTTTTCGCACGAGTTGCGTAGAGTACTTTACCAGCGATTGTTCGATTTTAATAATAAAAAAATAAATAACTTTCTGTGTGTAAGTTCGTATTTATCTTTCGATAAAGATAAAATGAATTTATTAGTTGTATTTTATGCAGAATTAATTATTTTGGGGAGATGTATTATTCTCCTCAATTTCGTCATAATCACTTATATCACTCATTAATTATCACACAAAAACTCGAAACAAACAAAAAAAAAGAAGTTTTTTTACATGTAAACAAACTCACTAATCGTGTGTTAAGGTGAAGGATTCTTCCTTTTTACCACCCTAGGGCGGAAAAAAAGAGGAATACTTCAGAGTTATGAGATGCGCATGCGCAATGAATACAAGTACTTAAAGAATCACTTTCTACGCATCTAAACAGAGATAAAATAAATAAATACAATTATAAATGTAATTTATTAACATACATTCACTAATTCTCCACCATAGTAAATGTTAAACCTGATGTAGATTGTAAATTGTAGATGCCTCACTTTCACTCTTTTTACATTTTACACAGAATTTATAATTTGCAATTAAGTAATTGTTCCGATTAATTATTGTGATATACTTTAAAATCACGAAACATTCGTGATCTTAACCATACTTATATGTATTTATTTTGATTTTTGCTTAGATCACTCTCAAATTAAAATTGATGTACACTTCATTATTTATCTTTGTCTCTAATCTTGGCCAAGTAGCTCTTTTACACTCCCTAAAATCATATCGTGTCTAACGAGATTAAGTGTACCTTTTATTAACTTCAATATTTTTAAGGTAAAAAGTTCGTATGTTGTTTTATCGTTTGCTAGTTCAGTGTAAAAAAGGAGACAATAAGCCTGACACATACTCATTAATCTTATTTATTTCCCATTTACTGGTTACCTTTCCACAATATTTGTTCTGTAACAGATCTCTAAAATGTTCAATAACCCATCTATTTTTTCTGTTTGGATAGTTTTCGAAAAACCTTAGTTTTACGAAGGCTATTTGGAGTAAAATTGATTGCACACCGGTGCAAAGTAATTTCAAGTAATGTTCTTAGCTTGACTTCACGAACTCCTATTCTAACCTTTTCACCTTTGACCTCTTTTCTAACTCCTTCACCCCTCCGACCCACGAACTCTTTTGAACTTAATTAGAAAAATCCTTCTTTGGTTTGTTATTTCTCCCTTTGTTTATGTCTTAACGAAACACATCCTCTTCAATGTATCTACTTCTAAAAATGTTAGCGTAACATCATCTATCCTCTTCAGTGAGTCTACTTCTAAAAATGTTAGTTGTTCTAATTATTGTTGATTATCCTACTTATTAAGTGCGGTCACGAGTATAACATGCACTCTTGGCTTTTAGGGTTTCGTTCGTCCTCCTTGAAACCCTTATGCCAAGTGTGATATATCTGTCTATACCCGTCGCACATAAGTTCAAATTTCCCGAACCATTTAAGCTAGAGACTTAAAATTTTAAAACACTGGTGCAACTTTTTGTCCCACACAAAACTTTTTTGTCCCAAATAGAAAAAATATAGAGAAGTTACAAATTTAATAGGTGCATGCGCAATTCACACAAATGTTGTAAATTAATTTTTTTTTGTTTGATTAAATGAAAGCTACTCAAGAGAAGATATTAAATATACCTACACATAAATTTTGAAACATTGCACTCTTAATTGGTTTTATGAGTTGAACTATCCTCCCGTGCGCAACCACTCTAGAACAGCTTGTCCAAAAATTTTGAAATAATTCATTGCGCAAAATGCACCTTACATTTAATAATTACACATTTTTTATCTTCCTTGAGTTTTTATTTCAAACTGACTTTATAAATACACTGGTCAATCAAAACTATATAAATTCAAAATACATGTTTGTCAATGTCATTTTTAACATTCATATTAAAACCTTATGATGGGCCGAAGAAAATTACCGGCAAAAAATATAATTTACCTTGTTAGAACGAAGTTCTTTATGGCACGTTCTGGAGCCCGGGAGATAATCCGAAAAAAACGACCAAAATCACCATCACGCAACCAAGCGTCACGAAATCTACCGTTGACGATAACTTGAGTATAAGATTAGGAGATTTTATCAATGCTCAGGCTGAGTTCGTTTAACAACGTTATCCGCCTAAGCGTTCACGTGCAACGCTCGCGTAAACGTAAGCTTCAAATTTAAAATTGGAATTTTAGAACGCGAAAAAATTCATCTATTCAATGAGACAAACATTTTTTAAAATACAATATTTTAGTAAAGCCTACTGCGACACCGCTATGAAGTCTCAAAGATCGCTAAATCTATTAATATTTTTTAGTCAATAAACAATATAACAATAATTGTTAATGTAACAATAAAGTACAGATAGGATGCGAGGAATCTATGCGCCACACTAATTGGCAGTCTATTTTTTTTTTTTTTTTCTAAATTAAAGACTAAAGCCTGCTTTAGTGGCTTTGAAAAAAAAATACTGTACATTTTATTCCCTGTTTGATCTTTATACCTTATTAAGGGTCTTAAATTAAACTCTGGTAGGGGCAATAGTGAAGCATTAAACCTTTATTGGATTTCCCATGGACATAGGAAGAAGATTAGTTCCACTTAAAGTTAAGTACTACAAAAGTAAAGTTGTTAAAAATCAACCAAAATTTTACCCCAAGACCCTTAGGGTAAAAGACCGGACGCACATGTATGATGGATATGAACTTTTTTTTCTATCACCAATATTTTGCCCCCTACAGTGGGGCAAAGATAGCAAAATAGTAAAAAATAACACTTAAAGGATGTATAAAGACGTAGGTGAAGCAGAGCAGCACAGTTTTTTACTGCAATATACGAAAACGTGCAAATTGAGATGCCAAATCCACTAGCGTCGGGTAGGCCACGCGTGGTTTAGTGAAGCCCTGCATTGTTCCTCGACTCAGTTCGTGTGGTTTCGTATATATCTGTGGTTGATGAAATCTGTGATGCCTTCCTGTTTAAATTTAGTGACAACAATTTACAGAGATATTATATTAATGGAATGGCATTTCGTTGTTTTTAGCACATGTTATATAAGTATAAAAGTCAATCGATTCTGTCTAGGTTTTTACTTATTTTCCCACTGCGACATTGTCACACGCGTTTGATGTTGAAATTAATAAAACATTTTGTATTAGATAAGATGATAAACTTAAGAATCCAAATATTGTCATTCATAATTATGCTTATATTTATTGGAAGATTTCCACACAATGTATGAAACCATTATTATGGTATAAAATGTTTACCAAAGGAAGAGTAAAGACTAAAGGTTATCGGTTTTTTTTATCGTGGGTAAGGGTTTATAAGCCGTGATACAACAGTTTATTGATACAACTTGACATATAATATGTTCTTTATCTTTACCGAAGACAAATCAGCTACAACATCCATTGTCTCTCAAGCATTGTATTCAGAGACATGTCACTATATAATTAATTAATGCAGTGATATATCTTTATTCAAAGGGCAAGGTCGTTTGTATCATTAAAATAACAATGTATGCTATTTTCAATTTACTAAATTACACCTCAAGAAACATAAACTATATTTCCAGAAGACCCTTAATTAAAAAGAGGTATCTGCTAGTAATGCTCATAAAAAGTTAGTTTACATTAGAAAATTTAGCCATTTACAAGCACAAGAATACATAAAAACATTAAAAAAAAAAAAAAAAAAACATTTTACAAACATACAATAGCTGTGTCAACCGCAGGAGTTGATGAAAACCTGAAGAACATTTCATAAATATACATACAATTGGAAAACATCTTCAATAATCAAATAAACAATTTAGCCTAAATTAGAAGAAATAATTAAACTTCATATGTGTCCATCACATCAAGGAATTAAAGGGAATGAGGAAGCAGACAACCTTGCTAAAAGCCCTTCGCGACCTTATAGCATTGTAAAAGAATATATTTGAAAATAGAACATAAAACTTCGATGGAGAACCACACAATGGTTCTTGAAAACAAAACCAGCGCACACTGATATACCTAATAATAAAAAAAAATAGTGAGAATTTATCATGTAATATGTATTTAATACAAATTACATGGTAAGTGGTTCTCCTATATGTTAACCTATCATTGGGTTGTAATCACTTATAGAAGCCAGTTTCCTCAGAAATGTCTGGTTGATGAGATCAAATAACCTCACCCGCGTTTTAAATAGCTTCCCGAATTGTTCTGCCTATAATAACTCACAATAGTGTATATTAAACAAAATGATTGTTGTATATTTGGGGAAAAAAACATGAGCCCCATGTTATATATTCTTAAATTATATTATCCGATAACATACTTATTTTATTCAGCTAGGTTAATTGGACATTGTTAGATTGAAGACCCTCATAGAAACGTGTTTTTTTTATTTGGGACATCATCAAAGTTATTTAAATGAGATATTTATCTAGAATTTTGATAAGGCGTTTTATTTATTGTTAGTTAATTGTTACAACTAACAGTTTTGTAATGTAGACCGCACAATACATTTAGGATAATTTTAGGCAATTATCCAACTTTGCAATTCCAATAAGCCAATTCCCTTGCCAAATACTTTCTCCAATAATTGTTGGCAAAATTAAATACATTTCGTAACCTTCCCCTTACAATATTTGGCGCCTCTGCAGGCTCCAAGGCAGTACATACAGGAATGTTAACATGAACCTACTGCAGTACCTCTATTTTTAAACTTGACCCTATTAATTGTTTCCTTAGACCTTATAACATTCTAGAAGATGTAGTTAGTGTTTTATCTTTCATTTATGACTATGGTACACATCGCTATAGACAAAAAACGTTTTAAGGAAAAACAGATTTTGTCAATTAGTGTAATGGTATGTACCTCCAGTGGCGTACCAAGGCGGGTGCGGGGGGGGGCCGCCCTGGGTGCCACGAGTCTTAGAGGGTGTCACTGTGGTAGAAAGGGGGGGGGGGGTGTCAACATAATATCCCGCCCCGGGTGCCACAAGACCTTGGTACGCTACTGTGTACCTCTACCTCTATGTATGATAAACTTTATTCTTTCCTACCTCTTATGATCATTATCCAGATATAATAATATTCTTAGTTTCACGTTGTATCATTACTTGCTATTTCTAAAATAAGTCATAATATATATATTTTACAGTATTGCCTAGGGATACAGAATACACTTATTTGTTTTATGTTATTTAGTAAGTAAGGCATGAATGCTTTTATAAATTATTATATTATATGTTGTTTGCATTGTTATTATTATTTTTTATTATTTTTTATTTTTTTTTATTTTTTTTTTTAGTAAAATTACATGCACATCTAATTATTCTTCCTAGAATATGAATGTACTTGTTTTTGTCCGTTTCCTTTTTCTTTTTTTATCAAATTTAAGTTAATGTTATAATATTTTTATTCCTTCTGACTGTTAAAATTACCCACGGAAATTGCTTGTTTTACCAGATCGAGTTTCCATAAAAGAGTCTGAAACAACTTTATGTCACATTCTGGTTTAAACATACAAAATCTCTAAATTTTNTTAAGTGTAGGATGCTTCAGATAATTTTATAAAACAAATCTTTATTCTCTGCTTTTCGTATTAAGTTTCAAATCCTTCAAATGATTTATGACTGAGATTTTGTGCTACAACTACACAATTTTAACTACAGAAGTTATGAAAAAGTAACATAATAATATTGTCACAACAATTTTATATTAATAATTAACAATGCGTTTCGACATTTTATATCTTCAGTTTCAACATATAAGAAAAAGATAGAGAGTCTCTACTAACTACATACTTTACAAGCTTAGCAGCCCCTACACGATCAAGCCGCTTGATCAAAACATCGCGTTAAGCTGATTGACACGACCTTCAAGCCACCTTGGGGCGCTTCGATCCTCCTGGACTGTAGTGAATCAGTAGGTTTGTTCCAACAACACTTCTAACTGGATTGGAACTGTCCGACGCATTTGTAAGGGACCACAAGTGATCGTTTTTCGCTAATGCGCATGCGTCGTACAGTTTGAAACTAGTTTGGAACTAGTTTGAAGTGTTGTTGGAACAAACCTAGTATTGTGTAGATACAATGGTTTCGAATAAGGATTTGGGGTGTCGAGCAGGTGATTGACGGAATACGGAATGCCTGATCAACATTGCTCTAGACTTAGACTATCAAGCGCTCCATCAAGCCGCTTGACTCATTCAAACTTTACATCAATCTCCGTTAAGGCTTGACTCAAGCATCAAACGGGTTCCTAGACTATCAATCATGTTTGACACCATTGCTTGACACGCTGTTTTGATCAAGGGGCTTGATCGTGTAGGGGATGCTTTAAACTATCAGTACAAAGTTGAGGTAGGCTAGGGCTATAGAGGGATTGGAAGGAACCAAGTTTGGGGGTATCAAGTGAAGATCCAAAGCGAAACGCGAAACAGTACTTTTTTACTTTAGCACCCCCCTATATCCCTTTGTGTTAATAGTTACCTAGACAAAGAAACATAATAATGTGTAGCATATATTCTTTAGTCTAAATTACTATTAAGACAAAGGGATATTTATTCAAATGTACCTTGGGACAAAGGAATATCACACTTGTGTATATAATTGTGATCAGATCCCATAATCTAATCAACTATAGTGCTTTATTTGTCTCTTGGAAAGCTCTTTAAATTTCCAAGTATTCTAAAAAATCTAATTAGAAAATCTACCCCCACTTTGTAATGTTAATTTTAATCATAAAAGCTTGTCAAATATGTAGTCAGAAGATAGTTTACTCCTACTATGTTAACACTAAAGATGATATAAAATTTCGAAAAGCGAGAGATAATTCTTAATATAAAATTGTAGTAACAATTGCAAATATCCACAAGTACATTACATTACATTACCGACGAGTACTATTTTTATATAATCTGGGATGAAAGAACCAGACAGATCAATAGATACAAAAGTAAAATTTCTAATAGCGCCCGAAAGAGAAAAAGTCTTAAACATCTTATAATTTAGTAATAATTTAATTCGTCTTTTGGTCATTGCTTTTTGCAAAATCAAGTTACTATGTTTTCCTGTCAATTAAGTGTAGGATGCTTCAGATAATTTTATAAAACAAATCTTTATTCTCTGCTTTTCGTATTAAGTTTCAAATCCTTCAAATGATTTATGACTGAGATTTTGTGCTACAACTACACAATTTTAACTACAGAAGTTATGAAAAAGTAACATAATAATATTGTCACAACAATTTTATATTAATAATTAACAATGCGTTTCGACATTTTATATCTTCAGTTTCAACATATAAGAAAAAGATAGAGAGTCTCTACTAACTACATACTTTACAAGCTTAGCAGCCCCTACACGATCAAGCCGCTTGATCAAAACATCGCGTTAAGCTGATTGACACGACCTTCAAGCCACCTTGGGGCGCTTCGATCCTCCTGGACTGTAGTGAATCAGTAGGTTTGTTCCAACAACACTTCTAACTGGATTGGAACTGTCCGACGCATTTGTAAGGGACCACAAGTGATCGTTTTTCGCTAATGCGCATGCGTCGTACAGTTTGAAACTAGTTTATGTAATATATATAATTATTTAATNTAAGTTTTGCCAATAAAAAAAATTGAATACAAATAAATAAATAAAATAAAAATAAATGTTTGAAACTAGTTTATGTAATATATATAATTATTTAATATTTATAACATAAAATAATTATGACATTGTTGACAACTAAAAATTGGGACGTATACTTAAACTCTATTACTTATTAACTTGGAATATTGAATCTTTATTTAGAGATTAGGAGCATTTGGATCTTTATTTAGATTTAAGACAGATATATTGCTGGCAGAGAATTAGCAGGGTTAGATTAGACGCATAGTGATTTTCGCGACGTAAAAGCGGGAAAAAAGTGCGTCTTATATTCGAAGCAATGAAGGATTGTTTTTACGTTTTTATGACCCTGTTATTAAGTATGGAACAACATTCAAAAGTTCTGCAGTATTTTTGTAAAATAATAGAATGAATCATTACAGCTTCCTATGTAATAAATGTCGCAATAAGATCATTTGTTTTTATCGTTTCGTCACATCCTCGACTCACCTACGGGAACACCCCTTATGATTACAGTGAAACAATACGGAATATTCAAAGTTTGACCTTCGTCCCAGGGTTAATGTCTCTATAATTCTGCTTAATGAACTAAAAGAAATGAGATACTAAGTGTGCAAGAAACAATTGTTTGAACTTAATTGTGAAATAATAATTAGAACTGCGAGGGAAGTTTCAAAGTGTGTAGGCAAGGTCCAAATCAGGTTTCTGCAGCGTAGTCTCATTTACAGCTTTACACGTTATTAACTCTTAACGCCTTAATAGCTTTAGAACAAGCCATTATAATTATAATTGACTTTCACAATTATTTTTTAATTAAAAACCTTTTGCATCAAATTTATAATTATTTTGAAAATTAAGCTTTTGTTAGAAGTTGCACTTCTCACTTACATAATGTGGTGAAACAGAATTAATTAATATTAATAATGAATAAAAATTGTAGTAATATAAGACGTAATAAGTAATTTATTTATTTCTAATTAGTACACTTGGTCGAGAGTCACCGATATATTTAAATCTCAATCACTTTTGTAATCAAAAGTAATTTTAACATCCAAAGCAGGATTTATGCTAGAAATATTAATTTTCATTGCCTGAAAGAAGAGAATTGTAAAAGAATCGGAATTAGCATAGAAGTTGAGACAGAGATAAAAAAAAAAAAAAAACACACAAGAATCATAAAGAAAATGAAGACATCTGTCAAATTTTGATTTATTCTGTGTTGAAGATATTTCACAACTATTTTAATTTCTAACTACTAGTCCAGTCACCAGCGGTAAAAAAATGCAAAACCTCAAAATTTTGGGAATCAACACCGATTTTCGTAAATTTTTATGGATTTTGAGCTCTACTTACCCTCTACCTTCAAAATCTACCCTGTGACGAACCGGGTTTTTAATTTTTTAAGGGTAAAAACTACCCCTAACTGGAAAAAAATCGTAGATTCTAGCATGTAATTGGTTAAAATAAAGTTTAAATGAATTATTTGTAGATATCTTGACATTCTCGAACATGTTTATGATTAATCAAAATGATTTACAGGGAGTAAATTATTCCCTGAGGGCAATAATATGATATGTATTATGACTTGAAATGATTTAAAAGTTAGTCATACTAAATTTGAATTATTGTATTTTATTTGAATGAAGTTGTTATTTGTATGACGCTTCAACCCTTAATGCCATCGCGCACTAGGGGCAACCACCCACATTGCCCCCAGGCCACCCAACTTCAAAATTGGAGTGTATATTTTTGATGGTATATTTGTATTTTACAGGGGAAAATAATATAATTTTACTTTAAACTGTTTTTTTCTATCTCCAATATTTTGCCCTCCAAATTGGGTAAAAGTATAAAAATAGTAGATTTCAGCACCTGGGGCAAAGTGGGTGGTTGCCCCTAGTGCGCGATTGCATGAAAAAACTCCCATTACATGGTATAAGAATCCCCCAAGTTTCATTAATTTACCTCAAATCGTCCAAATGTTAAAAGAGGGGGGACCACCCTGTATTTATTTAAACACACATAGATCAGAAAATACCGTTAAAATACTTTCACAATTTTTTTGTCTTTGTCGATATGCTCCAAAATGCGTACTCCGAATTTTTTTAAAAAAAGTACAGTTGGTTTTTCGACGACAATTCCCTTATTTGTCAGGCTTATATTTTTCAAAAANTAGTGTAAATAAGTCATCTCTGATGATAAGTTATGCCTGGTAATCATGAAAGAGGTGTTGCTCAATAACCAAAAACCGCAGTAACACAAAACTTTTATTTTGTGTTAGGGTATTGTTTGATTACTGAACTACACTTTTTGCATTATAAGTCGCAACAACACATTGTCACACAGTCGAGGATGCCTGGTTAGATTATTTATATCAGTAAATAAAACGTGTCCCAACAAGGGATTGAACGTAATACCTCTTGATTTAAATATGACTCATATAAACTGAGTATATTTATATTAATTTGATCTAAGAATAAAGAAAGCATTTTAATTTCTAAGATGCATTTCTTATATTATGAGCTTTTAATAAAAATGCAAGAAATTCTATGACAATCGTCTTTAGATAGTAGACCTGCCTGATTTCAAACATTACTATTGTATTCTCAGCCACCTCTATGCAAGATATTCCTTCACAAACCTTTCTCATTTCCTATTCCCTCTGAGTACCTAGGTTTTTAAAAATAGTCCTGCCTTGTTAAAATCACTCTGTTTCCTTTTGTTTTCTTATCCATTCATTGCTTTTCCTGTCTTTCCTTATATTTCTAGCCTTACACCATTCTATTTGAATCCGGTTGGGGGACCACCCTGTATTTATTTAAACACACATAGATCAGAAAATACCGTTAAAATACTTTCACAATTTTTTTGTCTTTGTCGATATGCTCCAAAATGCGTACTCCGAATTTTTTAAAAAAAAGTACAGTTGGTTTTTCGACGACAATTCCCTTATTTGTCAGGCTTATATTTTTCAAAAAAAAAACACACATTGTAGGGAATTTCAAGCGCTTTAACGTCGTGTCGACTAAATTTTTTTTCTACCCTTACTTTTGAAAATATGTAATTGAGTTCAAAGGGCTTGTATCAGCTACAACTAGTGATAGAATGCAAACTTTAAATCACCATATCTCATTTTATTTTTATTATACAAAGATAAAAAATATATTAAAATTTTTAATAAGAAAAGCCCTAAAATTAACATTTGAAACAATTTTTTCATATCATGAATAGTAATAATTTGTAAATAAAAGAAAAAAAAAAAAAAAAAATCACTCAGAGATGACATTCTAAAAATTTTTAGACTCAATCATATTTATAAGTATTTATGGAGAGGAGGGGGGGGGGG
>KZ651918.1:227530-242780 GCA_001010745.2 Gerris buenoi
TGGCAACTTAGACGATGAGAGGACATGGGCACTTTCCCAAAAGATCCTCAAATGGTACACAGTAGGTATTAGGCCTAGGACTCACTATGGGTCCGTTATTTGGTGGCCCAGAACTGAAGTGGCCAGCACGTCTAAGAGGCTAAGCAAAATGCAAAGGTTAGCCAGCAAAAGTATAACGGGAGCGATGAGGACTGCACCTACGGTGGTCCTGTACGCCATCCTAGAGGTGGCAAGTTTGTTTACACTTGTGTCCTAGGTATCGGTTTAATTTTTCTGCATCTGTACTTCTTTACTATTACTTGTACACATTTTCTTCTCTTACTACCTACATGGGGGCATATCAATGGCACGATTTAGATTCGGTGTTGGTAAGATCCGTTGTACAAGGATTTGTCCTTTTATAGGTTTAAGATCAGCTCTCTAGATAGTTTTCATTTATGTGAAGTAAATAAATTCGGAACTATTTTTTTTTCACTAATATTATAAATAACAATGACAAATGTATTATCAACATTACATATGATTCAACAGAAAATTTAAAAACGTATAGTATATAAAAAGTTATTTTTATCTTGTAATTATTTAGATTTAAATGTATTCTATTCAATTATTTATTTCAATCATAGCACACGTTGAATGCCTTATTTATTCATATTAATTCAAAACGATTTTTGAAATATAGAGAAAGTAAAATTAATTTATTATTATCAATGACAATTATACGTACCTGTTGGCAGTCAGTCTACGTTTAATGGTAATTAAATTAATTAAAGATAGTTATATGCATTTATATTGTGATTAGGCAACTATAAATTAGACCGGCTGTTTCAATTAAGTGCATTTTAATAATAATTTTGTTTGAATACTACAAAATATCGCTCAATAAAACCGATTAAATAATCAAGTTATTTTAAACAATTTTCCAGTGATTAATAGAATAAACTAGACAATTGATAATGAATTTATTAAAGAAATACCTTATCATTTAGTCCAGACAGTAATATGATCGTGGCATACAAATTACTGTA
Source organism: Gerris buenoi (assembly GCA_001010745.2). Taxonomy (NCBI): domain Eukaryota; kingdom Metazoa; phylum Arthropoda; class Insecta; order Hemiptera; family Gerridae; genus Gerris; species Gerris buenoi. Next base: position 228,559 of record KZ651918.1, read on the forward strand.
TGATTAGCCGGAGTTTTCGACGAAAATAATAAAGAGAGCTAAGGAGAGGATATTTTATGTTCTAATTTGATGTACATTCATGATTTTTTTTTTTTTTTTAACAATATTTTTTTTTATTTAACAATCATCCTCAAACACATACTCTCCATCAAGGGGAATTGAAGGTAAAAAAAAAAAAATGATACAATACTCTGGTGTGAAAACTTATATGCCTTTGAAAAAATTTGATACGCCTACCCTTTTTGTATAAATGAATAGCCCTACGTTTTTAAACCTTTAAAACTCGAAAAAGGGGGCCCCGGACCCCCCTTCTTCATTAAAATCGCCCTGGTTCTTCCTGTATAAACATCAGTGGTACATGAAAAAGTCAAGGCGTATTAAGTGGTATACGCCACAAAAAAGTTTGGGAACACATTTACTAGAGAAAAAAAGATACAAAAATCAGCCTTTTCTTTATTCGGGATTCGAGTTTTGGCCCGCGAGAATCCACGAACTGCTTAATGTGGTTTTACTTTTAAAGAAATGTAATTATGCCAGGTGTGTTAAGTGAAACACCAAACACCTCCCTATACATTAATGTATTGAATTCATAAATATATATTTATGAATACACTCTCATAAATGTATAAATAGGGTGTCTCCATTCTGTAACAATCCTCAGTGCTTAAAGAGAGACTAAAAAAAAATTTTTAAAAAAAGGTTGTTTTCTTTGTTTTGTGTCAAAGCCATTTTAAAGAGGCAAGTCAAAAGATTCGTGGAAGGAATCCCAGTTTTAACGCGTCGAGTGTTTTATTGAATTAAACAGAGTCAAAAAATACACTTTTATTCACCTGCTATTTTTTTGCGAGGTATATAGATACGCTTCAAAAAATCTTTTTTGAGCCATAAAGCACATTTTGTATATACGAGTATAATTAAAAAAAAAAATCATCGTTATGGCATGTTGAGTAGGTTAGAGACTACAGAGAATATCTAGATAAAAGGTTTTATTGTGTCCCTCCCTTATTAGAATTCATTGTTTCTTCATTTTCAAATAGATTTAATGTCCAAATAAATCATTGTTTGTTTCACGTGTGCGTAGATTTCAATTTGTTAAGCAACTTTTATGGTTCAAATTACTAAATTACTGTTTGTACCTTTACAGAAAGATTGTAGACCTCAAATAGAGTTATTTTGTAGATTTGGTTGGAAATAATAGTACATTACGCGTCAAGTGCGGAAAGTAGCATTTTGCATGCGAGTGTGAAGTTTGCACCCGAGCGACAGCGAGGGTACTAAAACCACACGAGCAATGCAAAATGCCGTTTTCCCACGAGTTGCGTACCGTACTTTTAGATTTTACCGTATTGTTAGATTTTAATAATAAATACAGAAAAAATAATAAATTTCCTGTAAGTTTATATTTCTCTTTTGATAAAGATGACATTAATTCATTAGTTGTATTTTGTATCCGAATTAATTATTTCGGAAGGCGTATTATTCTCCTCATATTCGTCATAATCACTTAAATCACGCATTAATTTTCACAAAAAACTCGATATAAACAGTTGCTTTTATGAAACAAACAGCAAATTTNAAAAAAATTTGTTACGGTAGTCTATTTCCAACCCGATAAAACTGCATAACGGTAAATAATTTAACAAACTTCGTATCTCTGTTTTTTTATTTTTAGGATTTTTACCATCTTTTTTTTCAATTCAATGTGAATTCTTCATCTTCATATTGAATTAATAAAACGTGTTGTTTTTATTAAAAAATGGTACGATGTTTGGTTATATCTAGGTATAGAAAAAATGTGAGGCGTGCGAGTGTACAAAAAAAAACCTTAAAAACGGGTATATCAGGATAACGATAAGTAGCTTTGCCAGGGAAAATTGAATTTCCGAGATAATATAGCACAATTGAATATAGTGCAATATAGTACAATATAGCAAATTGAATTTCGAGATAATATAGCACAATGGTAGAAAATTTTTTGGAGAGGATTCTTACAATAATAAAATATTTATATGAGAAATGTATTTCGAATTCTTTAGAACCGACTGATGTTTCAATTATATACCGATCAAGTGCCTACACATTGAAGTACCCCAGTGGCGGATCCAAGGGGGGGGGCAAAGGGGGCAAGTGCCCCCCCNGTGTTAAATATTTTCTATTTATTTATCTGTGCGAACATTAAACGTGTTCAATATTTCCTATTTATTTATCTGTGCGAACATTATTCTTCTTAGTATTAAAGGGTTCGAGTGTCCAAAATAAACTAATACTATACTCAATTACGCATGCTCAACTTTCTCATACACAAGTATTATAATTACTTTCTCCAGAGGTTTCCATTTGCCAGCTTCGTTTAATAATTATTTAAAATTTTATCAAAACTTTAGATAAAAATAATTCCTCCTCGTTGGGGAATCGAACACGAAAGCTCAAGCTTGTTTATTCGAGCGTATTGTTTCATTATGTTCTTTCATGAAAAATAATAATAATAAAATACAATTTTTATGTAGTCCTTTTCAATTTAACATTTATCCTCAAACACCTACTCTTCCCATTTATAGTTATTTTTCTTAAATACTAGATTTTTTCCCCGGAAAAACGACTTATATGGTTAGATATTTAGTCAAAATCGTCGAAACTGAAATTGTCTTATCCCGTTTTTGAGTGGGTTAGGGTCCCCAAATTTTGAGTTAAAATTAAATTTTTCGATCTTTCCTCGTGGTATGATTTTTCTGAACCTGTCTGCCAAATTTCATTAAAATCGGCCCAGTAGTTTAAGCTCCACGCGTCTGCACAGGCGGCAGATGACAAAGAAGAGACAAACATTTTTCAGTAATTGTTTCTCAGAGGTTTTGTTGAGTGGCGCCCTTAAATTAGGAGCTAAAATTTATTTTTCGATTTCGGCACGGTTTTTGATTTTTCTGAACTTGTCTTCCAAATTGAATCAAAATCGGTCCAGTAGTATAGGCTCCATGGCACGGAAGATTTTATCATAGATATTTTGTAATAAAAAAAAAAAAAAAAAAAACTTATTTGGACCCTAGATCCTCAAAACTGGTAAATCCATCAACATCAAATTTACGCACTATCAAAAGACTTCCTTTCTATAAATGTTTGATAAAGTAAAAAAGGAAGAATATATTTTATAAGATTGTGCAGTAGGTAATTGTAAATAAAATGTTTAAATAAGGATTTATATTTTACAAGCTTAAAATACTAGTTTAGGTTGCCGCTCACATAATAAACTTTAAGATTAGACAAAAGTTATTTGATGAAAACAAACTAAATATAACACAGCCCCAGGCAAACACTAGATTAATTCAAAAGTTCTCATTAAACATAAGTTAACCACAAAGGTTTTTTGGAAAGTTTATTTGGGTAAAATTTAAGAAACATACATTAATGTTTTGAATTCAATTATTGTAATATTCGTCTGGTGAAATTCATTATTAAGAGAGGTATATCTTCCAAAAGGAATCGTTTTATAGAGAGCTTTTTTAGGGAAAGATGTTTCTTAAGAATTCCTGTGACGCTTTTTAAAACTTTATTCAATTTGATTTTCATTCCAACAAAATCTCATAAGAAAATTGGTGTTTTCGCTTATTTCAAGAGTGATGCATTCTGTTTACTTAACTTCCTTAATCTTAATAGAACACTATATAAAACTACAGTTTCATTAATGATCTTGTTTCTTAGCACCACTATATTAAATCCAATTCTTAACCAAGAGTTCTTCCAAGGTATGAGTTTCTTAATTATTTGGAAAAAAGGCTTCTCTCCATGGCTAGAGATTGTTTATTAGTTTGGATTGTGTAGTCAAATAAAATATTTGTGAATGGTTAATCAATTAATATCATTTTTATTATTTATATAAAGGTTTATACTAAACATATGAGGAAGATTAATTAATAATACAAATAGTTATTATTATTTTGGTGCCCCGGCCATCTTCGAGCACAGCCGGACCATCCTTTACACTTTACAGACAGGAACCATCTCAAGGCATTTTGAAAGAAATCAGAAGCCTACACATTAATTTACATAAGACTTTCTATGGGCTAAGGGAGCTAGCGTGGCAGATAGGCTCTACACGCTCACCCAGCTATCAATAAGTCGAGGCGACTCGAGGTCGTGGGTTCGATCCCGTGCCTTGATACTCTGAATTGCATCTATGAATCGCGGACGGAGCAGGGCGAAGGACACCCCTATGGGACACTTTTCCCCCACGCTTATATAGCTTACTAATGACCACACCATACTCGCTTCGGTGGTACAATGTACAAATGTATGATATGTGAAGTAGCTGGAACTTTTCACCACGGGGCGTAAAATGGTGCTAAAAGATGGCATAATTGCAAGGTTTAAACAATCGGTTCGTTCTGTTCTAATAGGAAGTACTAGATTACTACTACTTCCATGGGCTAAATTTGAAATACCATCTTTCTTCAAGTTTCTTCAAAATCAGTCTATTGTATTTTTCAAAATATATTTGATCAACTGACACTAAACCAAAATGATCTCTGATGTAGATGTATGAATCGCATTTCTGTAAATAAGGAAATCTTTTAATTGGAGACAAAAAAACTTTGGTTTTTACATGCAAATATAATTTATATAATAGATAAATTTAGAAAAAGTAAATAAATTAACATTGTCACATATAACTCGTATGGAAATTTTTCATGAAAATACTCTTGTACTAGTTCACAATTACTAGTCGAGAGTTTTTCATTTACAACTTTAAGGCATAGTTATCATTTTATTCAAATTTACCATAAAAATAACTCCTTCCCGGCTGGGAATCGAACCCGACCTCTCACCTTCAGCGTTTATACTTTTTTTTATTAAATCAAGTTATGGAGACTTAGTTATTTAGTTATTAACATTGGGAAATAGACAGAGAAAAACAGACTCCGGCATTGGGACTCGAACCACGGGCCTCTATATTACCGTTACAGTGCTCTAACCACTTTTTTCCTCAGGAATTAGATTTTTCCGGGACTTATATGCGGTTAGTATTATATTGATTTGGCGTCCCTAAAAATTAGAGCTAAAAATTAATTTCTCTATTTAGCTACGGGGTATGATTTTTCTGAACATGTATTCCAAATTTAATTTAAATCAAATTATAATTATTTTTAACTACGGAAAACAGAAAAAAATAGACTCCAGTGCCGGGATTTGAACCACGGGCCTCTATATTTCCAGTATAGAAAATATTAACGTCAGAGAAAATCATTCTCCTGCGTAGCTTAGTTGGTTAGAGCACTGTACTGGAAATACAGAGGCCCGTGGTTCAAATCCCGGTGCTGCAGTCAATTTTTCTCTGTCTGTCTTCCCGTAGTTAAAAATAATTAAATAATTTGATTTAAATTAAAATTTAATAATTTAATAATACTACCAAAATCTTAAAATATGAATTCCAAATTTAATCAAAATCGGTCCAGAAGTTTAGGCTCCACGCGTCTGCAGACGTAGATGACGGAGAAGAGAACAAACATTTTCACACCACCACAATACTTTCTCTTTATACGTACCTTCTACGCAAATGAGAAAGTAAAATAATTTGTACGTCGTACATCTAGAAGTATCCTCAATAAGTTCTCAAGTACTATTTTCTAGCATAATGAAGTAAATAAAATGTTGTTTAACATCAAGGGCATTAGAAAGATGTTAAATTTAGGTTAATGTCGTTTTGACGCGGGGTACTCACGTCGAGTGAAGTGAGTACTGTAGCCTCAATCCATATCTAAACATATATAAAACTATATTACCACTGGAACTTATAATTATAAATTTATTTACTTAATATCAACTTTTTTTTGTAAAAAGGCTAACCTTTTAATATCGATGCAATTGCAAAAGTTATCAAACGTTCAACGAGTACTTTTTTATTTCTCAGACTTCAGAGTCCAAAGATACTTTAAAAGTCTTTTTACATTGAATAATAAAAAAATAACTTAATAATTACCCACAAAATATTTTATTACAGTTGTTATCCCGTTTTAGGTACTGCTAGTTGATCAAAACTTTATCCATTTTGACAGTAAAGTTTTTTTCTTCCTGGTATTTCGCAAAAATTGTATTTTTCAATAGACAATATCAAAATTAAGTGAAGTTCCTTCAAGAATAAATTATTTTTTACTTATTAAGCACTATCAGAATTACCAATGAAGGAATAAACGTGTGTGTACATGTACATATAAACGTATAATACACAGGATTTCAAATTCTTTGTATTCATGTAAACGAATAGATACTAAGGAAATACTTATAAATAGTTAATTTATCCAGTAATGCACAGGATTTTGCATTCCCCGCTAAACTTACAGTATAGTATAATAAGTTGAAATGGACATAGCGACTTATGAATAATTCAAACCAAGTATCAATAACATTTGATAATAACATCGATTACACAAGCAGGAAAACAGTATTGCTTAAAGTATCAAGGAAATAAGTACAATAATCGTGTAGAATTTATCATCAAGGAAACATCAAGTACTTAGTGGAATTCTGAATTATACTGGATTTATCATTTATATACTAGGTTCCCATTCATTAGCGTGATTCCACATCATTTAGGCTTAAGTTGAAGCATATTCTGTGGCTTTTGGAGTTAGATTTATAATCCATTTATAAATCCGTAAATTTGATTTTACAACCCATTATTATCTAATTTATTTAATCTCTTAATGACGTAATATCTGATGTGGGAACAGTTCCTATGTGTCGCGCTTGCGTGGCACATCCCTTGGCGTCTCAATGTCCCTTGTTGTCAAGTATGGCGGTATGAGAGCACGCTCGCCTCTGCGATAAGCCCTATATATGATTTTCTTGATCTGGTATAGGTCCAGAGTGGGTGGGCATCGTCGGGCCCTGATGAGTCGGACGCGACAAGCATGCACCTTTGCGGACGCGAGCAGGACATGGCATAATGCCGAGCCAACATCTTAATGACGTAATATCTGATGTGGGAACAGTTCCTATGTGTCGCGCTTGCGTGGAACATCCCTTGGTGTCTCTCACAAATTGTGTAATATAAATGTTTATAACAAAACGCGTGTACGCATGAGGAAGGGTACATGTGGACTAATGTACACAGAAGGTTGAAACTTATATTGGTCCAATCCATTGTTGGTCATAAACCAGCCCGGTTTATGATCTACAGTCCACATTTCATAAAAAAACAACATGAGTTTTTTTCAAGAAATGATGTTCACAAAAATTGTGGAATGACCGACAGACACACACGAGACCAAAAGTATTTCCTGCTGGAAAATGCTTAAATATTATGGAAAATGCATAGTCTTTGTTAATTATTATTGGCTTAAAAAGGGTTCTAACTTATTCGTCATTGTAAGAGGGAGCAAACCGTTGTGACAATCATCATTCTCAAGGGAGTTGCACCTGATGTGAGGAATTGCTAATCAAGTACATTATGCCAACTCTAATAGATGCATGTCAAAATGAGTTTCGTCATTTCTACCTCCTAATATATTCGTATCTACAATGACATTTAAGAGCTTACTCGTTGTAAATAAATCCTCACAGATGATAACCGACTAAAATTGACGACTCAGGTAAATATTAATTTTTATTATAGTGAACTAGGTATTTTCTAGATATTTAATGTTAGAGTATGAATTGATCAGTTTTTAAGGAAACACATCACGATATTACTCTTCTATGAGGTTTTCGGTGAAGCTTTTTGATGTTTTATATAAATATACCACATCCTTTGACCCCTAATGCGGGATGGATTCGTTATTCACCAATAAGAGATCAAAGAGATTTTGTGAATAGCTCCGAAAATGATTTAAAGACATACTTCACACAAGGAATGTTTTAATTTCTCTCAGGGCTTCTGCAATACTATCGTTGTTTGGCACATTTATTTTAAACAAAACCTATTGTTTATCAATATAGATGCTAAATAATTAAAAGAAGGTTTATTCTTGTTCCAAGTATTGTTTCTGCAAAAACTTGCAAGTGTTAATGATAATCAATTATACCACTCTAACCTCTAACCATCTCAATAGAACATATTGTGAACACCAGAACATATTTTATTTAGAACATATTGTATACACTAGAACAAATAGTATAAACGTAATATTCAAACTTTTCAATTCAATACAGCTTTCAGCCTTCATAAGGCCATCATCAGTGCCGGAATGTGGAAGAAATAGTTACATTTTACATAGATTTTAATAGATTTACACGTTTTGAGATCCCCTGAGCCAAAAAAGTGGGGTTTAAAAAAATATCTGTCTGTCGTCTGAGCAGACTCGTTGACCCAAACTTTTTGGATAATTTTGACGAGATTTGCCATACATGTCCATGTCCACCGAAAAAACTCGTAAAACCGGAAACGGTTTTACTGATTTTGATTAAAAAATTCTAAAATGCAGTCAATTTATTTACGAATCTATAAAAAAACGATAAAAGCCGTTTTCCCAGTATCAGTGGTGAATTAAGGGTGTCATCTAGGAGGGGGAGGAGGGGCATCTGACCCTCCAAGGGGTTTCGGGAGTATGGGGCGGGAGTTCTCTGAATAACAATAAAAGTTGTGCACCTAATCCCCCGAATAACCCCCTTTAATTCGCCACTGCCCAGGAAATATCTAGTTCCTGAAAAAATAGCTTTAAACGCGAGAAAGACCGGATTCTATTCCCACCGAGGAGAATTTTTTTGTTATGATAAATTTTGATTAAATGTTCAATAATAATTAAATGTATCTACGAAAACACGTAAAATAATAAATGGAAAACACTGGCCTAAGTAATTATTAAATCGTATATATGAGAAAGTTTGACTGAGTTGTCTCGGACCGATTTTTAATTATAAATTATATTATTAACAAAATGGTATATTTTTTGTTACCATAAAATATTACTAAATATTTAAGTATTTAACAATTACTTTTACATATGAAAACTAGTAAATGGAAAACACTGGGCTCGTAATTTAAATCGTGTATATGAGAAAGTTTGACTGAGTTGTCTCGGACCGATTTTTAATTATAAATTATATTATTAACAAAATGGTACATTTTTTGTTACCATAAAATATTACTAAATATTTAAGTATTTAACAATTACTTTTACTATAAAAATATGTTTATTCATAATTAAAATTTAAAAGTAGTAATTGAAATTTGATTAATATGATTATTAGTTATTAAATATTAACAAATAAATAATAATGTATATACGCATATACATATCACTATCACATTCATAGGTGCATTTATACTGGTTAAATATCACATTTGCATTTTTTTTGTAAGTTAATACTTTCAATAGTAAATTAAGTGTATTATTAGTTATTAAACAAGATTAATATTTAATTAATAATTAAACATGTTCAATATTTAATTATTAATTAAATATGTTTAATATTTAATTTGGTATTAAACATTTTTTAATGTTTAATTTAAAATTTACTGTTTTTGTAAAACTTGTTAATCAGTACGTATTTAATTTGTTTCTACTTACTAATAAATTGAAGTACTATATTAATATTACCATTAAGTATACTCTGATTAGTTATTCCTGGGCTTAATTACTAATAATATATTAATTAAATTATTTTTGGTTTCGTTTTCGAAGAATAAAATCGTAATATACAAAAAAAAGTGACCGTAGTTTGATCGTTACGGCGTATCGCGCTAAATTCAACTGAAGGCGATCTGTTTCCGCCTTGACTGCCGGTTTGAATTTCAGATTTTCCTTAATGGTAGGGGACAAGGTTATAAGATGTTTATCCGAAACATCGCTTATATTATAATGGTACATTAAAGCTATACACTGTGTTCGTTTGATAGGAAGGTTGTACACTTCACAGTTTACCTGGTTTTTTTAATAACTTTAGGCTACTTCATAAGGTCAGGTTCATTGCGAACTTGTTTCGTTTTCTTCCAACTTCTAATAGCCAGGTCTTACACAAACCTAACGATGTCTGGCTTAGTAACTTATCATTCTTCATCGTGTATCTTCTTCTTTTTAGTCATTTCCTGGTTCTTCATTAACATATGTTATAAATCATATACATAGGTCATATCTAATACATTATTTTAACGCACAAAAGGTTATTAATTTGCTAGTCAGCTTGGTCAGGGTTAATAGTATATTGTGTCCTAGAAAGCATAATATAGAAATAATATATACAGGGTGGTCCAAAAGTCTCCCCCCCCCCTCTTAACTTTTGAACGGTTTGAGATAAATTAATGAAACTTGGGGGATCTCTACCATGCCAAGGGAAGTTTGTTTTCATGCTATCACCCACCAGGGGCAACCACCCAATTTGCCCCCAGGCCACCTCACTTCAAAATTTTGACGTGAAGTGTATATTTTTGATAGCAGATTTAGATTCTACGGCAAAAAATAAGAATATTTTACTTCAAACTTTTTTTTCTATCTCCAATATTTTGCCCCCTATAGGGGGGCAAAGGCATAAAAATGGTAGATTTCAGCGCCTGGGGGCAAAATGGTGGTTGCCCCTAGTACGCGAGTGGTTGAATACATACTTCCCTTTACATGGTACAGATCCCCCAAGTTCCATTACTTTATTTCTAACCGTTTAGATTTTATAACGATTTAAGTGTTATTTTTTACTATTTCGGAAGGGTTATTTTGCTATCTTTGCCCCCCTGTAGGGGGCAAAATATTGGTGATAGAAAAAATAGTTTCAAGTAAAAGTTTATTATTTTTCACCGTAGAATCCAAATATGCTATCAAAAATATACGTTCCAATTTGAAATTTTGAAGTTGGGTGGCCTGGGGGCAAAGTGGGTGGTTGCCCCTAGTGGGTGATAGCATGAAAACAAACTTCCCTTGGCATGGTAGAGATCCCCCAAGTTTCATTAATTTATCTCAAACCGTTCAAAAGTTAAGAGGGGGGGGGAGACTTTTGGACCACCCTGTATATACAATTTGTATATTGCTTTATACAAGGATTCACCTAGAATGTCCTAGAAGAAAGAATATATAAATTTAAAACTAATACTATTAATACAATAAAATAATATAATGGAACAGTTTATGCTATATACATAATTATTTATTATAAAATATACTGTATTAAATAGGCTGACACTTAAAATAAGCAATACGTTAGTGTTTAGTTTTAATAAAAATGTCTGCCTTTATTTTAGATTAATTGGTACATTAATTAATTGGTACATTTTTTCTGTTAAATCATTACATTTATTTTATTTATTTAAAGACCTAGAAATCGTTACAAACATTTATTTTATTTGGAATAAATGTGATTGCCTTGGCAATGATATAAAAACAAACTAAAAAGTCATCGTCATCCTAGAGAATTTATATAATTTTCAGAGTCTAACTTTCTTTTGAATTCAAAGAGTTAAGCTTTAGTTTTTTATTTATCTAATATAATCATCTACCAAAGCCAGATCTGGTATTTCAGTTCAAGTTTTCTCTCTCTTATTTGTTTTTTTTCTCACACCTTTCAATTAAGCTTTACTTACTTTATTTATCTTCTGACTATTATCTTTAGGGCCCACCTTTCTTTCTAAAACTTTACATTTTTATTTTATAATTCAGAATCTTTTATATACATCAAATTATTTATACTAAGAAAGTTAATTATTTGTAATTAGGTATTTATTATCTCAATTGATCTTTTGCAATTGTAATCATACACATACACCTAATTTAATATTATTTATCATTTATTATTTGAAACTGACTGACAACTTATATGCACACATATTATTCTTATTATTTAGCTTCCTTTTTACTTTTCCTCACTACCTATAGTATAATAGGAAAAGGAAAAGTATTGCTTTCACCAACATTTTTTTTCTCGAGATTTCAACGGAAGTATCCGTTTTGGGTGCTTTTAAGACCTCTTCTCTTAGAGTGCTTTTCAGCATGACGTCTGTATGATGTATGTGTATATGTGTGTTATCATCGTAGTGTCCAAGGTATTTAACCTAGAGAGTTGAAACTTGGCAGAAAAATCAGTACCACCTGTGGTGGTGCCGCCCGGAAAATCAACTTTTTCCGCCATCTTGAACCCAGTTTGCTGAGTCAGCAAAAAGTTGACATTTGGCACGAATGTATCTCTCTGTATGACAAACAAGCCCACCAAATTTCATTTTGATATTGGCCACCATTTTGAAGTTGTAAAAAGTGGAAAAAAAATTGTTTTAGACTTTTTATAAAGCCCTCTCGAAGATCGTTTTAAGGTACACGTAAAATCTTGCCCATGACAAATATAAATTTTTCTCGATATCCTAATACGGTGATGGTTAGTAGTAGTAGTAGTAGTAGTAGTAGTAGTAGGAGTAGTAGTTATCTAGTACTTCCTACTAGTCTACTAGTCAGGTAGGACGAACCTTTTGTTCGAACATGGCAATTCGGTCATCTTTTAGACCCATTTTACTAGCCCGTAGTTGAGAGTTCCAGCCACTTCACACATCATCATACCGTACATTGTTCAGCCTAAGCAAGTATGGTTTTATCATTAATGAGCCATATACATAAGAGAGTCATAGCGAGGGATCGAACCCACGACTTCGGGTTGATTAATTAATGGCCGAGGAGACGTGGTGTTTTGTAATTTAATCTACACGGCCATTCGGCCACACCGGCTTTTCTAATCCTAGGATGGTGATGGTGAGGTGTTATTTATTTAAATATTTGTTCATATAGTTTGTTAACAACATGATTGTTTACTCTTCAAGTTACTTATTGTAGAGCTTATACGTACTGCAGTTCCTATAAAACAAATTGTATCATTACCATCCCACAATTTGATGGACGGGGACTGACTCCTATATAGGGTGAATTAATAATACATTTATAGATTCCTCTTCATTTCCTAGTAGTCTGGAATAATACCAATACTCCTGCCAACAATAATCTTTTCGGTTATCATCCAGTATTGGAAGGTAAATTTGCCGCTAACCGATATAAATGGCATGTGTCCGACACGTAAATCAGATAATATGGCCGCAAATGGGTGTTATTGAAAGTGTTACTGAACCGGGACTCATCAATTGAAGTAAAGAGGCACCACAACAATAATCTGTTCGGTTATCATCCAGTATTGGAAGGTAAATTTGCCGCTACCCGATATAAATGGCGCGTGTCGGACACTTAAACCAAAAAATATGGCAGATGGGTATGGTATTACTAAGCTAAACCGGGGCCCATCACTTGAAGTAAAGAGGCACCTGTTGGATGCAAGCTCGATATGCGTTGTTACCCTTCAGATTATTTTCAGATAGAAGGGTTCTCGCTGGCTGAAAAGAATTTTAGTTAAGTTAGAATATAAAAAAAATCTAGATTTCACTTTTCTTTGAAGCAAGAGGAACAAAATAAATATTAGTATAGCATTTAATGTATCTATTTATTCTTTGATCAAGAATAAGATTAGCGTGATTCCCATCAGCATTGTGAATATATCTGAAGGTAATTTAATAAGGTTTATTTTTAGAACACTTTTTTTGTATATTGTGGCTTTGTTTGATGAAATGTTAATGATAAAAGTTTAAAAAAAAAAAAAATAATAATAAATAAATATTTTGGTAATTAGTGCTAAACAAAATTGAGATGATAATGGTTATTGTTAACTTCCTATTTAACGTGTTAATTTAATATATATTTGTTTATGATGTGAGCTTTTTTTAAATTCATTAGAACTAGTTAGGTAACAATTCTAGGTGACCTTCAATCTGAAATCTAGGTCATTTTTAGTGTAGTTTAAGTTAAAAACCTGTTTTGTTCCACAGCAAAGTATACTTAATAAATTATTAAACCATAGCGACTCTTTTAAACTAGTTCGGCTGACCAGACTTGAGCTACTAAAGCTTACTTCATTTTTATAGAATTATCTAAGCTAGACTAAAATAATTTTTTTTTAAACCCTTAATAGTTTCGTTTCTGTGCGTGTCGGTCACTCTGTACGGTTCCAATAACTTTTGAATCAAAAGAGATAAAAACATGAAATTTTCCAGTATTAAAGGTTGTTTTTACGCGCACACAGGAAAAATATAGTGAGCTCAAAATGATTATCTGTTCAAATCTACAATGGCGGATAATTCATGTCTCGCAAAAAAAAAATTTAAGTGATGTATAAAATGTAGTGAAGAGTAGATTACAAAAATATAACACCACTTGTGGAAGGATTTAAATTTTTAACGCCATTTTGTCAAAAAAAATACATCAACATTGTGCGTGTCCCCCCCC
>KZ651918.1:251658-264605 GCA_001010745.2 Gerris buenoi
GTGACAGTTTTTTGACCAATCAATTAAACATTTTTACTTTTAAATTGTATAAAATAAAAAAAAAACCCTGACATCTAGGTTGGAGTGGGGAGGCCTACTCGCAGATCCACTAAACAGTGCAAGTCTACTAAACAGTTAACATTTCACTCGCAAAATTACTTAACACATGGTCTCTAAACGGATTTAGTGATTGTACTAAACACTTGCACTAAACACTCGCACTTGCACAAATCAAAGTGTAAACGGGCCTTAAGTGTCACTTAAAATTAAATTAGGACATTCCAAATTAAAATAATTACAAAAAATGATAGTTCAGTAAGTTCATTTAGCATTTACAAATAATGATTAACATCATAGACTACTAAATAATAATTACACTATAAGGAACAAACGAAAGTACGAAAAAGGTACGTTAATCCATTGAATGTGGTTGGATCCACCCTGGATCCAGGCCCGCTAGTGAATAAAAAATTAACTAGTAAATCGTGTAATCTCATTTGGAATATTTTATTCCATCAGAGAGGTATATTTTTGAATCGGATGACGTGGGAATAGGTTAATAAGGAAAGTCTTTCAATAGCAGGTCATTGCAATTGGCTGACCTTCCGATAGCACATCATTGCAATTTTTTGACCTTCCAAAATGGTATGTTGTGAGAAGTTTGATTTTATGCATAGCAAAAAAAAAAATTTATATTACTGTGAAGTGGAGATTTTTTTCTCTAATGCTGTCCTAATAAAACTCATCCACTTTACTCATCTATATGTTTATAAGTGTGAAATATTAAACAGCGATATGTTTCCAGTGACTAGGAGAACAACGGTATCAGGCATACCTTGGTTATGCCGATCCCCTTTGGAGTTTTTTTTATCATAACTACATTATAGATAAATAGGACAGATGCACCACTGATTTAGAGTAAAAGTTAATATATTTTTTTGACGAGATAATGTAAGCGACAAGACCATTCTGCTTAAAACAACCATGAATTCCAAGGGAAAATTAGTAATTATAGTTAGATCTAGGTGTTTTGGGTGAACTATTTTGCAGCAGAAGAAAGAAAGATATTGCATATTAAAAAAAGTAGATCATTGTTATTATTATAGTGAAGCATAAAAAGGGAGCATTTTAGATTGAACAGATGACTATAGATAAACAATTCTGGATTTAGTAAGAATTTAATATCCAGGTTGAACATTGTGCCTTGAGTATAGTTAACTCTAAAGGTTATTAATAATTTGATATGCATTTCAAGTTTTAGAAATTTAGAATTTGACCATGCCACTGTTTTGATAGAAACCAATAATTACATGAAGAGTAAAATTATTGATAATATTTTTAGATTTTAATATATTTGATTGTTTGAGACATATAGAATAAAATAACATTTTTAGATTTTAATACATATGATAGTGTGTGAAACATAGAATAAAATTATATGAAATGAGTTTGGTGAAGTAGTGACAGTTTCTAGGGAAGAAGTACAACTAATTCTCTAGAAAACTTAATGCGTAGGCTTCTGCGGGTAGACTCGGAATGAACAGCTTGGTGGTCCAGTAAAATCTACATCACGAAGAGGTTGAAATCCAACGTTTCGCCTCTACTACTGGAAGCATTTTCAGGGTTATGGTGTATTGTGATGTTGACTCGAAGCAAAGACTTGAGTATACCTTGTGTTTGCTTTGAGTCATTATCACAATGCATCACACCCCTGAAGATGCTTCCAGTAGTGGAAGCGAAACATCGGATTTCAACCCCTTCGTGATGCGGATTTCACTGGAAAACCAAGCTGTTTATTAATTCTCTAGAGACTAATAAATTAGACGATATGAAACACACGCCATTATGCAGAATACGTTTGAAGAATTAGCTAGAGTAGCATTGTCAAATAGAAGCATTGTGTAATGACTCAAATAAAAAACCACGCTTTGTCTCAATATCTAAATGGTATTAAGAGAAGGTGAGCTTACGCTAACTCTACATCTTATAATTTTTCTCTTGATGGTGAACCCTTTTTAAATTGCTCTAAGTATAGAAAACTATATGTAAAAATATATTTTCTTTGGGTCTGGTTAGGGTTACAATAAATAAACTCCTCCTTTTCTTAAAAACAAACAGCTATATTTCGCCCTAACTCCATAAACACCATTTCCAAATAATTTATTATAATCTTTGACAAATTCTTGATCATTTTCATTTAATTTTCCTGAATTTGATAGGGATTGATAACTTCCAAGTCAGAAAGAGAATATCAAATATGCTTGATTTATACTAAGTTTCTTAGTATAAATTAGTTCAACCAAGATTTTATGGGCAAACAAAAAATTTGAAATAGTTTCAAAACGTACCACTTGCTGGAATAGTTTACAATATTGATTAAATCAAATACATTTGTAGCTTCTACACTATCAAACAAACACATATAGACCACTAATAATTAAAAACAAATAATAGACACATAGTAAACGATTAAGGTGGAAACTAATAGTTATAGATTATTGAATTAAAACAGCTGATTATCTTAGATTATTTATTATGTCATGTAACTAAAAAACAAATGTTCAATAAGGAATAAAGTCAAATTTTAAAAACTACACTTGAAACATAATCTTTAAATTTTTTAAAAAATAAGTCTGATTATTACTCTTTGAAGTCAATTAACATACTTAAAGCTCTGTTACATAAAGAAAGAATATTACACATTTTCGGCGGGTTGAGCAAAACGTCGAAAGCGCACGATTAATCTGCATAAGAAAGTCATGGAAACACGTTGGTCACCGTTTTGGAACAGGCTGAACAACTCTGGCACGAGGGACTTGACTTATACTATGGTTGAACAATGCGTTTGATATCCCAACCACTGGTGAAAATAACTTGAGCGGCAAGCCTCTGGAAAATTAATAACAAATTAGACGATTAGCAATATAATATATATAGTTATGTGGTATAATCAACACTTTTAACAATATATAAACTTGATAAATGGGAAGAAAGAAAGACATAATTCTATCAAAAATAACTTTAATGTAGAATGCCAATTTGCAACCACAAATGGCTATCATTAGTGCAGAATAGTTGAAATTTATTATTTAAGAGACAGATTCAGAGTGCATTTGTTTTTCCAACTTCTATAAGGACACTATTTTTTTACACTTCATACTTATGAACATTTGTGGTGGAAAGTCACAAGCTAGAACAATGAAATTACTCTTAGGGGAGACACATCTTGTGATTTACAGAGGGAAAATTTTGTAACTTACATGTCTGGAAATCACTTTTACTAATTGTGCACAGTTACCATGATTTTTTCGGAAACATTTTTAAAAGGTTAATATATACTTGATAGTAATACTCCTCTAAATCCAGGAGCAAAAGATTTGACCATAAGTGCTTCTCTATAAAGGAAACCATGTGTAAAAACTAGGGTTGGGACATCGATGTTTTCGATACATCGACATCAAAAGAAGAAACATCGATGTTAGCCAAACCATCGATGTTTTCGATACATCGACATCGAAAGAAATCATCGATGTTTTCGATACATCGACATCGAAAGAAATCATCGATGTTTTCGATACATCGACATCGAAAGAAGAAACATCAATATTAGCCAAAACATCGAAAGAAAACATCAATGTTCTCAATACATCGACATCTGTCCTCCAACCTGACGAGCAAAAAAAAGCTTGAACACCCATCAAGTGACTGGCCATAGATGGCCACCCATCAATGAAGACACTTAAATGGGACTGCCATGATATTTTGTAATTAATTAATTAATAAGCCTTTTGTGGTCTCAGGGTGGTCTTTACAAAAAAGGAATAGTTCAATAATAGATTTTCAACAATAAATTGTACAAAATGACCACTGCAGCCACACAATTTGGTGAACTTATTAGCAAATAAAAAAATAAAAAAATACAATATTCTTTTTAGGAACAATACAAAATATTTATTTAGGTAAAAAACTAATACATACATATTAATGTGAGGACATAAATGTACATTCTTAGTTTAAAAATGAAATTTTGGTATTGTCCCCAATACAAGTAATAATATTACAGTAATAATTATAATATGTAATATTACAGTACAATAATATACCACTTCAAGGCTGCTTAGTTTAAAATTAGTTTATTTACCCCCTTAACAAGTTAATATTCAAAAGACAACACTACATAATTCACTGACCCATTCAAAGTAAAATAAATAGATTTTAGATATTTAAAAAATTATATAAGTAGAAAGATACAAACCTAATAAAGCTGACTGGATTAGCTTCATTAGCACTGATAATGAACAGGGGAAATAAAATTGAAAAAATACAGCCACTGGAAAAAAAGAAAAATTATAATTACAAACAATAGAATACTTAACTGATTCAGCAATAAAATTCAATATCTAATAATAATCTTAAGTAAGGAACCTTTATATTAAGTTGCTATGCTAAGATCTATTTCCAAGCTTATGTCATAGCAGCAAAAGCTTTCTCAAGAAGTATACCTTCATAAACATACACAGATAGATTCTTCAGGCCATTTTCCCAACTTCTATAGTAGGTTTGGGACATCAATACCTATGGATACATCAACATCAAAAGAGCAAACATCGAAAGAAAACATCAATGTTTGATTTTCCAACCCGAGCAAAAAAAAGGTCGCTGGTTTCCCTCGTCTTCGATGTTTTTTTTTATGTTTTCGATACATCAACATCGATGTCCCAAACCCTATTATATTGCTACCATTACCCTTCAGTAATGTATAACGGTCTATGAATGAAAGGGTAGAGTGAGAGATTTACTTCAAAATAAGGAACATCCCGAGAGAAACAGGTATTGTACATAGCACATAGAGATATAAGGATAATACATGCATAGAGTACACAAAAGGCTTAGGATTCAAAGGGTCTATCTGACCTGTATTTCAAGTACAATAGGACACAGAAAAATCAATAGGTATTGCTGATAGCTACTTTTTAAAAATAAGATCAAAAAGCATTGATTTTTATAAACAGTAAGTTTAACTTAAATATGAGAAAAAAAAAAAAAACCCTGACAACGTTACCTGATTATGTAGGATGTAGTCATGTTAGTTAGGAACGCTAATGGTAAGCCGAAGCCAATGAAGTAAGGCCAGTTAGACTCGATATAATTCAGTCTCCTGTGCAGTTCCCAGCCCATGTTATACCATTTGTATTCAAAAGCATACAGAGAGTATAAGAGACACATATGTACAAGAGATAGCAAATTACCCACAGCAGCCAAGGGAAATTTACTCACCAGCATACTCTAAAATACAAAACAAAAACAAAATCCATTATAATTAAAAATATTAATAATAAGATAAAATAATTTGGGGAAAATGACAATGAATACACCTGGTTTTCAATTTATCTTTTTTTCTTAGCTTTAGACATGGGTTTAACACTTTTTAACTTTTTTCCACAATTCAGTGTCTAGTAAGTCGTTTATTGAATAGATTTTATGTTTTTTAAAATTGATTGTAGTTTACAGGTATATTCCTGCAATCCGGCACGAGGAATACCTGTTATTTCTGTTAAAAAAGAGATATGGAATAATTACGAAAAAGTTAGAACATTGACAAATTGGTCATAGAAATGTAGGGTGGCAGGTGTAAAGGTAGAGTATTATTACTAATTACATGATATATGACTGAGAATGGGAGATGATTTTAAGAAACTTGCAGAGGCGGTTCAATGCAGTCCCGGCAAATTTCACAAAGCCATCTAGCATAAGTCTCAACATATTTTTGCCCCAAAAGTTGTCCGGAATAACAGGATATTCGGTTTTTAGGGGTTCCAATTTCCAGGGTTCTAGTGTGGTAATTTAGATGTTCATCACTTCATAGCGATGTGGCTGTTGGTTTTGATAAAAACATTTATTTGAAAAAATGTTTGTCTGATTGAGAAGATAAATTTAGAATCTTTTCCTGTACTAAAATTGCAATTTTAAATTTGAAGCTTACGTTTGCGTGAGCATTGAATGTGAACGCTTTGACAGATAACGCTGTTTTATGAACTTAGCATTGACAATAGTAAAAGGGACATTCACACCAAATTTCAACTAAATCTGTCAATCTTTACTCAAGTTATCGTTGGACACATAAATATCGCTGAAAGACAAATAGTCAGACAGACAAACAGAGAAGATGCATATTTTGTTACATGTAAAAGGCTCGCTTGCACTCGCTTCATTTGCACATATATTCAATCTCTATATATGTATGTTATAAAGTTAAAAAACTATATAAAAAATCTATTTGGCAAGAATATACAAATAATAAGTAACAAGAACACAAATAATAAAAAACATAATATTTAGCATATTTGTAAAATAATATTTACCTGCATTAAAAATAAAGACTGGACTAAAACACTAAAAAGAGCATCGGCAATAAATTTTCCAATACCCGAGAAGTACTGTGGTCTTCCCTTACTGAATCTGTAAGCCGAATCTGCTATATCCTGGATGAACAAAGCAAATAATCACTATAGAGAAAACTTCATATTTACTATTATTATTATTTTATTAAGTGAATATAAATGCTGGTTTTAAAAGATTAATGCTGGTATTAATTGAAGTAAGCTAATAAATAATTATAAATACAGTAAAACCTTGCCATTCATGAGGATATAGGTTTCTGAAAACCTCAGAATCTGTGAAGACAATAAAATCAGATGGGATGGGAGCTTCAAGTTGAAAAAAAAAAAATCTGAATGTTATGAATATAAATCAAAATTCTTATTTAGGTGTTTTAAAAATTATTGTAATTAAACTTGCTAATAAAATTATAAAACATTTCCATCACACTTGCATTTAAAATATGTATCTTAATCTCAAATCAACAATAAAACTCCTAAAAAACCAGTTTGAAAGCAACATTGAAAACAATGTTGCTATGCTGCCTTCCTTTACTTTAAGTAAGTCTCCCCCTTGATTGCAATTGCTTCAGCTAATCAATACCCTTTCTACAATCAGTCTTTCTAGGATTTTTCCATCTTTCCATCCAGACCTCAGTTCTTTTTTACCTTCTCATACAAAGAGAAAATATTGTGATGGTACGAAAAATTTGACTTTGATGGATTAACACGTTTTAAGGTTCACAGAGTCGAAAAATGTGGTTATTATTTGAAGTGTGGCACTCCGAATTTGGAGTGCCCTATCCCCTAAAAACTTTTTAAAAAATGTGAAAGAAAATCTAAAATGTAGTCCTTTTAAATACGAATTTAAGGATATATGACGTTTTCCCGGGAAAAATCTAGATCCTGATAAAATAGCTTTAAACGCTGGGTTCAAATTGTTCCTTCAGTTTGAAATTTGTCCGGAATTTAAAGCCTCACACTTCTCTTCTTCATTAGCCCAGGAAAGCAAATTAGTTGAAATAACTGAATCATAAATTATCTAATATAATTTTCTAGAAAGTCAATGCTTAATTCTTATTTACGGGGAAGAAATATTAATGAAATTACCATTTATTGGCTACCAAAAATAAGTAAAAGCAGCATAGAAGCTATTAATGAAACAATTTACAAGAGTAAATAAGCAAAATCTTACTCTTTGAAGTCACGAACAGCAAGGTACTGTACTGATTCTTTAACAAAAAGATGTATAGATAAAGATGATTTACATAAATATATTTACCTGAAACCATAAACTGTTGACCACTTTACTAAGAAGAAATAAAGGTACAACCCAGAAAGCTCCAAAAGTAAGACTGAGGAAAGGCTGGATCCACGACCAAACAAATGTACCACGTTCAGGAGCGTGCCCAAATATTAAACTTAGAAGCCAGCGAATGCTTGGTAGTATGACGTACTCAAATAAAAGAATACTAAGCCAAAATACTCCACCATTTAAAGCACAGCATTGACAGGTTCTCTTTAGTATTTTACTCTCTCTGTAATATAAAAAATAAAATTAATAATAAATGCTCCAATAAAAATAAAAAGTTTCATTGACTGCAAAATACAGAATTGAATTTATTTAAAAGTAAAAACAGATGTTATTTAACACATCATTTTTAGAGATGATTTAATCTAACTAAACTAATTATACCTTTCATTAGTACACACATATATTTTATTTGCATAAGTTATGAAACCACAAAACAGCTTTAGACTGTCTTTTGTTCCTTGTTTTATACGCACATTTGTTAAATATACATGAAACTGAAAGAAAATAAAATAATTTTTCTAATCTATTTAAAAAAAAAGGAAATAAGGGAATGAAGAACAAAAAAGTATCCTGCTAATATGAAATCGCTCCGAGTTCAGTATCTACAATTTTGAAAAACCGGGCTTCAATACTAAAACTATAAGAAAAGTGGAGATTTTAAAATAAAACCTAGAAGTTGCAAGTATGAAGACCTATATGAAGCAGTTCTGCTAAGGGTGAAAATGGTACAGGATAAAAATCTTCCTCTTTCAGGACGNTTTGCGTGAGCATTGAATGTGAACGCTTTGACAGATAACGCTGTTTTATGAACTTAGCATTGACAATAGTAAAAGGGACATTCACACCAAATTTCAACTAAATCTGTCAATCTTTACTCAAGTTATCGTTGGACACATAAATATCGCTGAAAGACAAATAGTCAGACAGACAAACAGAGAAGATGCATATTTTGTTACATGTAAAAGGCTCGCTTGCACTCGCTTCATTTGCACATATATTCAATCTCTATATATGTATGTTATAAAGTTAAAAAACTATATAAAAAATCTATTTGGCAAGAATATACAAATAATAAGTAACAAGAACACAAATAATAAAAAACATAATATTTAGCATATTTGTAAAATAATATTTACCTGCATTAAAAATAAAGACTGGACTAAAACACTAAAAAGAGCATCGGCAATAAATTTTCCAATACCCGAGAAGTACTGTGGTCTTCCCTTACTGAATCTGTAAGCCGAATCTGCTATATCCTGGATAAACAAAGCAAATAATCAGTACAGAGAAAACTTCATATTTACTATTATTATTATTTTATTAAGTGAATATAAATGCTGGTTTTAAAAGATTAATGCTGGTATTAATTGAAGTAAGCTAATAAATAATTATAAATACAGTAAAACCTTGCCATTCATGAGGATATAGGTTTCTGAAAACCTCAGAATCTGTGAAGACAATAAAATCAGATGGGATGGGAGCTTCAAGTTGAAAAAAAAAAAATCTGAATGTTATGAATATAAATCAAAATTCTTATTTAGGTGTTTTAAAAATTATTGTAATTAAACTTGCTAATAAAATTATAAAACATTTCCATCACACTTGCATTTAAAATATGTATCTTAATCTCAAATCAACAATAAAACTCCTAAAAAACCAGTTTGAAAGCAACATTGAAAACAATGTTGCTATGCTGCCTTCCTTTACTTTAAGTAAGTCTCCCCCTTGATTGCAATTGCTTCAGCTAATCAATACCCTTTCTACAATCAGTCTTTCTAGGATTTTTCCATCTTTCCATCCAGACCTCAGTTCTTTTTTACCTTCTCATACAAAGAGAAAATATTGTGATGGTACGAAAAATTTGACTTTGATGGATTAACACGTTTTAAGGTTCACAGAGTCGAAAAATGTGGTTATTATTTGAAGTGTGGCACTCCGAATTTGGAGTGCCCTATCCCCTAAAAACTTTTTAAAAAATGTGAAAGAAAATCTAAAATGTAGTCCTTTTAAATACGAATTTAAGGATATATGACGTTTTCCCGGGAAAAATCTAGATCCTGATAAAATAGCTTTAAACGCTGGGTTCAAATTGTTCCTTCAGTTTGAAATTTGTCCGGAATTTAAAGCCTCACACTTCTCTTCTTCATTAGCCCAGGAAAGCAAATTAGTTGAAATAACTGAATCATAAATTATCTAATATAATTTTCTAGAAAGTCAATGCTTAATTCTTATTTACGGGGAAGAAATATTAATGAAATTACCATTTATTGGCTACCAAAAATAAGTAAAAGCAGCATAGAAGCTATTAATGAAACAATTTACAAGAGTAAATAAGCAAAATCTTACTCTTTGAAGTCACGAACAGCAAGGTACTGTACTGATTCTTTAACAAAAAGATGGATAGATAAAGATGATTTACATAAATATATTTACCTGAAACCATAAACTGTTGACCACTTTACTAAGAAGAAATAAAGGTACAACCCAGAAAGCTCCAAAAGTAAGACTGAGGAAAGGCTGGATCCACGACCAAACAAATGTACCACGTTCAGGAGCGTGCCCAAATATTAAACTTAGAAGCCAGCGAATGCTTGGTAGTATGACGTACTCAAATAAAAGAATACTAAGCCAAAATACTCCACCATTTAAAGCACAGCATTGACAGGTTCTCTTTAGTATTTTACTCTCTCTGTAATATAAAAAATAAAATTAATAATAAATGCTCCAATAAAAATAAAAAGTTTCATTGACTGCAAAATACAGAATTGAATTTATTTAAAAGTAAAAACAGATGTTATTTAACACATCATTTTTAGAGATGATTTAATCTAACTAAACTAATTATACCTTTCATTAGTACACACATATATTTTATTTGCATAAGTTATGAAACCACAAAACAGCTTTAGACTGTCTTTTGTTCCTTGTTTTATACGCACATTTGTTAAATATACATGAAACTGAAAGAAAATAAAATAATTTTTCTAATCTATTTAAAAAAAAAGGAAATAAGGGAATGAAGAACAAAAAAGTATCCTGCTAATATGAAATCGCTCCGAGTTCAGTATCTACAATTTTGAAAAACCGGGCTTCAATACTAAAACTATAAGAAAAGTGGAGATTTTAAAATAAAACCTAGAAGTTGCAAGTATGAAGACCTATATGAAGCAGTTCTGCTAAGGGTGAAAATGGTACAGGATAAAAATCTTCCTCTTTCAGGACGNTATTTGCCACTAGGAGCGACACGTTTGCAACTTTTGTCGCAATGAGCTGAACGGACGCCTCCCGGCAGTCAGTCTGGAGTTTTCTTAAAATCACAGTCTAGCATTCATTTATATTATCACATCTAACTCAAACTTATAGTAAAACGAGGTGTATTCATTCATATAAGAGTTGTATGGTGTATTGTGTATAGTTAGAAAACGAGTAATTATAAAACAATTTTTTTTTTAAATAACGCCTATGCCGTTGGCAACAAAGCCATTCGGCTTCTAGCAGCCCAATAAAGTTTTGCCATGGTGGCACTGTCTACATTTAAATCTAAATTGTTGCTGTCGTTCGTGATGACATGTGTCAATGCTGTGCATACTGGGAGGAGCTGGCCATCCATCTCATCTGCTAGGCATAGTGGACACACCGGGCTCTCCATCACACCTATCCTGTACAAGTGCCGTTGTAGATAGTCATGTCCCGTCTTTAAACGAAAGCCTGCCACAGCTTTTCTTCTGCTGATTTTGTGTGGTGTTTAGATATAAATGACTTTGACTAAATGATTATTAAAACAAAGGAATGATCAGTTCAGTCCAATGTACTTTGGGACAAAGGAATATCACACTTCTGTTTTTAAAATGGGAGTAATAGTCTAAAGAGGAACAAACCGTAACCCTTTTCAGATTGTTAATCCTTCTGTTTTTTTTTTATAAGGGGAGTAACAATCTAAAGAAGTGCCATATAAACACAGTGAGAAAACAAAGTGAGTTTCACAATATACATAAAATTCATTCAGAAATTAGTTCCCTCTTACCCTTTGGGTTTAACAGGTGTTTTTGAAGGACTGTCATTATTATGTTTAAACGGTGAATCTTTCGCTGAGTCTCTTCGTTGAGCTGCACTTTCCTCGGCCTTCTTCTGAATGTTTCTGTCCAAATAGAATAAAACAATAGTTCCTCGGAGGCTGTCTAGCAGACCTCTTACACCTGATTTTACAATAAGCTGAAATAAAATCAAAAAGAAAACAACAATGCATTTCTATCTAATATAAGTTACTAACTATTAGCAGATAATATGATGTAATTGGTCTAAATCCAGAGACAAGGTATATTTTCCTAGATGGGACTATCGCTAGCACAATATGCTGCTGTTTCTTTTTCCTCCACTTATCTCCAACGACTATGACAGTAGTTCATAATTTGATAACGAGTTGAGATGAGTACTGATCGGAAGTTTCATGAATTTAATGATGAGCTTAAAGAAGACTTCTTTTTTATGTGGTCTTATTTATTTTGACTAAAAGTTGAAGATTGTGAGAGGAAGAGGATAAAGCTGTTTCATATTAATCTGGATTGGGTGAGAAACCTTTGGCCCAACCATTCTGCTTTAAAGTATTAAGTTTCCATACTCTTTAGCAAGATCTGTGGTTACCATAATTAATCTTAAATTATCTCCTTTAAAAACAGCAATTTCTTATCTATGACAGTCCACAACAGCTGGTTGCAATAGTAAATCTATGAAATGATTTTGACTTAAATCAAGTCTGAACATCTTTCATAAGGGAAATAAAAATAGCTACACAAATTATTACACTAATACAAATTAGTGTAATAATTTGTAAACATTGGACTCCCAACTCTCAACGCAAAGCAGCGTCTACTACACTAATAAGAATTAGATTATTAGGTTTTCTCTCAAAACTATAATGAGATAACAACAATATCTGCACTTAATTGTTTTGGTGACAAAGGTCAAAAAATATGTTTCATATGGTTATTTCAATAAATAAAAAGGACATTTCATCAGTATTGTATTGTATTGGACAGAGGTCGGAAAAAGTAGTTATATATGTATACCGATAAATAATAAAGTTCTCAACCTAGTGAATAGCTTTTCAGCCTATTGTATACTAAACAGTTGTGGAAAATTGGAATGCTCCATAAAAATTAAAGGGTGCAACATAAGGATGTTTTATCAGTACTGTATTGTATTGGACAGAGGTCGGAAAAAGTAGTTATATATGTATACCGATAAATAATAAAGTT
>KZ651918.1:269839-281918 GCA_001010745.2 Gerris buenoi
AACCAATTTTTTTTTTTTTTTTACGTTGTCTAGTCGGAACAACTAATAAGGCACCAAAAATATCATGCTCTTGTTGCTTTCTTCTAAAAATTTTAAACGACATAAAGTCTATTCTTTTTTAGATTATAGTACGGCAAAGTAACATAATGGAATGTTACAAGCACATTAAAACCATGTAAGTAGCTTTAGCTTAATTTAATAGAACATGTTATTATTCAGATAGCTAAAAAGAAAATATACTCACTGTTTCTCCAGATCTTCGACCATATTGTCAACAGCTTCCCTCGTATCTTTATGCAATCCATGAAGAATGGTATTAGGAGTAGAGTAAAAAGCCGGTCCCATCTTATCCCTAGCTCTAGCATACTGGTTCATGTCTGGTTTTATATTACGCACTAAGCGATTGTACTGTCTCTGAGTAGCTTGTTCGTAATCAGCAAAACCACTGTCAGGATTCTTTTTCTTTTTCTTCCTATCAAAAGACTCTGCTTCATCGGCACCGATTTGAAGAAGTCTCATCCTATCGTAATCTTCTTCCTAGACAGAATGATAATAAATCAATTAAAATTACGAGTAAAGGATGCACAAAACTATCCATACCACTACAAGTTTAATAAGAATATAATTAAAGAATAAGGAGGCACAGTCGAAAGTTTTAGATTTACCATTCTTTTAATATACCTTGTTTTTACCATTCTTGTATTATAACTTGTGTTTACCATTCTTGTTTTATACCTTGTGTTTACCATTCTTCTTTTATACCTTGAAGATGGAAATACATTTTCCAATACATCAGAAAATCTAAAACTTTCTTTACATTTGACTGATCCTTGAATCATAACACTAGATATAGTTCACATTAATTTCCAACAAGGTAAGTATCAGATTTATAAAAGATTATTTATTTAAAGAATTCCTTAACTATAAACATGTAAGGGGTGCTTCACGTAAGTACGTGAGGCGATAATCGCCAGTTTCTGTATGATTAAGTTAAAATTATTAAGTGACAAATTTTTATAATTGCATTTTCTTTTTCTATAATTCAAGACCTTTAAATGGATGTATAACAAGTCCTGGGGACTAAAAAATTTTGCCTAGCTATAGAAGTTTATGAATTGAAACATGCCAACAGACAGACAGAGCCGTTATATAAGGATTATTTTCGTACTTTGCGCAGAAACCTAAAACTAGAGAAGGCGCATTATATTAACAATAACACACTGAATAAACAATACCTTTTCCTTAGCATCTTGTCTCATTTTATCATCATTAAGAATCCATTCTGCTTTTCTTTTGCGAGCTTCCCAGTTAGAAGGCAGTTTTTTCCTCATATCCTCCTCAACCACTTCCTTGTGGTTAAGTTGTCTTGCTTCATTCTAGATTAAAAAAACAAACATATCAACATAATTTAGCTATGCAATGCTCAATTTTTTAAGCAAGTCTAACACAGTAAATATTGAGATAAAGAAAGTAGTTGATCATGATGTGTGGATAGTTAAAAGGATGATTGTATTGGAGAGTCCTGTAGTGGTGGAGGGTGGAGCAGAGTGCATTCCTACTATTCTACTAACAAACATGCCTCGGACATCTCCTTTTTAATTATTGTAAAATGTATCACTTCAATACATAAAAAATTCTGCTTTTATCAAGATGATATTTTACATGAATGTTTTAATTTTACTTAAGATGGTGTATACAAAGTTTTATTAAAATTGTTATGTTAAAAGGTAAGATAATGGTAGAAAATGTTTTCTTTCTTAGGTCGTTCAGATCTGATATAAAGGATTTAGCAATCTTTATCACATCATAGAGGTGACGCTATTAATTTTAATCATGTTTATCTCATCGAATAGATAAGGGTACAATCTTTAGTAGTTTTGATAAGGAGCCTCTATGCTTGATAAAAGGGAAACAAGAAAGAATTTAATAAATGATTGACACAAAAACTAGGAGGAAAGGGATACAGCTTAAAATTTCAATTTAAATTCAACCATTTTTGACAAGGAACCCCCTGATTGGAACACCACAGAATTATGAAAGCAGTTTTCAGCTTCAGCCTTTACAAGGTTATCAAAGTGATGATCAAGAAATATATAGAAGTAAACAAATAAATAGGTGTGTCTATATAATGTCAAAGAACATTATAAGACTCCAGATGAAAGCCTGGAATTTGCTTTGATACATACAATTAAACATGAAACCTGTTTCGAAAACGGCTTTGGTATTCAAAACCTTATGGTAACGGCGAATTCAAAACGTTTTGAATTAAAGGTCACATCGGCAAATTATTGATTCAGTATTGAAACTGTTTTGAAAAAATAGCAAGGAGAGGGGAATTAAATTAAAAACAGAATTGAGACAAGCGCAGTAGGTATGCTAAGTAAAGATATGATAACCTGACAACTATAACTAATCTGGGAGTTTAGAGTTTCCAAAAATGTTGAGAAAACTCCTAATGGAAACAATTTCGGATTGAAACCAAAAGTTATGAAAATTCATGGGAACGTAATAAATATTTATTGTTTCATATTAAGAGCCAGCTAGTTCAAATCCCAATACATTTAATGAAATATAACTCAGGTTTAAATTGAGAGAAATTATCTCATTATGGACCAGATATATATTCAATTTTTGTATTCTCATTACTTACTATGTTTCCAAGATGTTTAAATACAGGTTGAATAAAGTTTTTGGATCCAAAAGTGTCCATAGAAACCTACAGTAATGAACAACTAGAGTTAGTGCGTTGACAGCGCGGGAAAAAATAGCAAATGGGGGGACGAGCCAATGAGAGCTGAGATTTTCCCGGACAAAAGGTCGGGCCAACTAGGCAAAGATAAATGTCTCTAGTGGAGGGGAGAGGCCATCTGGATAAACGCTGCCCCACCCGTACCTACAGACCTAGTGGCTTTATTTTTTCCCCCAGAGAGGTTGGCCAATCTGTGTGTCACTCAATTTCCCGCGCTGTCAACGCACTAACTCTAGTTGTTCCATTACTGTAGATTCAACGGATGAAATACGATTCCCATCCGGATACGATACTCAAAATTCTGGGATCGTATCTGGATCGAGTTGCATGGAAACACCCGAAGTCAATCCTGACATGCCCAGAGCGTGGGTGTAAACACACCTAGCCTATATCTGTAGAAACTGAATAGTCAAATCTGTCAAAATATATGTAATAAAAAACATGGTTATAAAAGGTGAAGGTTACAAAATTATTTATAACCTTTACCAAAATTAACAAACAAAAATGTTAACAAAAAAACTAGTCTTGAAAACACCTAGCTTGTTAAATCCCAAATCAGAATTCAGTTCGTATTTAAACACATGAAAACGTAGTAAATATAACAATCCTTACATGGAAAGATTTCACATTTAATTGTGAAGTTAAACGGATCAAAGGATGTTTTAACAATAAATCCTCCCTTATAATGGATAGTTGTTTATATAACATAACACAACTGTCAAAAAATAAATCCATTATCGTCTAAGCAATATAAAACGAATACATGATTGAATAATGACGCAAAATAATCGATTCAGAGAATTATTAATGTAGGGTAGCATGGCAACATCAAATAAACAACTCTCCATCTTAAAATACAATCTTGTTTTGTTCAACTCTTAATATAAAAAAACAGTTAAAGATAGATAACAAAATTTACTCTTTTAAGATGAAGTTCTTTGAGTTTTTTCAATCTTTCAGCAGCTTTTGATTGAGTAGTTGAAGGTCCAGCATCAACGGTAACATCTGACATGATTTATTTTATATCAAAATAATAACTTTTAATCAATTTTCTTATAGAGTTAAAGTAATAAAAGGCACTAATTTATCTTTAAGTAAAACTCTTTATATTATCGAATTACAATTTTTTAAAAAAATACAAATTACAATTACAGTTGTATGTTATGTACTATGTAGATAAACAAAAAGTAAAAGCATTGGTACAGCTGTTTTGACAATTAAATCAGGTTAGAACTGTATCAAACAAAAAAAAACAAATCATTTTTATATAAAACATATTTATTTCTTCTTAATATCAATGTTATTAATTATAATTAAATATCTAAAAATGTTGGTTATCATCAATATACATTTTTTTCACCAGTTTATTGGTATGAGTTAATATATTTCTTGTTGTATATTACTTTTCATTTTATGCAGCTTGTATGCATAGATGACGGCAACACTGTTTTAAAAAAAAGAAAAAAGAATTATCTACCTACTGTGTGCGTGTGCTTGTCGGGAAAAGGAAAAAGTTATGTTGAGGTGGAGGTAGCACAGTCAATTTTTTTCAAGTAATTTTAGCTTTATTTACACATTGGGGTATTATGTTACCACAATTCTTTAATAACATAAGTTAGAATGTGTACAAATTTCGTTAGTAGACATTTTTAGTTGGTTTCCATTGTAATACGTAAGAGTATTTAGTTAGAATTGGTAAGTTTTAGACTTATTGTTTAGTATTTTCTTAATTTATTTTTTTTGACATGTGTTATGTAAATATGTTTTTTTTTGTCTTTGACATTAATCCTTTTTTACTAAGTTTCAAAGGTGTTGTATTTTACATATACATTGAGTGATAAAAATTTAGAATATTCGTTTCCATATGCGGAAAGAATGATGGCTTCAGATAGCTGAAGTTGGTTACACTATGGAGATTTCTCTATTGTGATAACGTGTCATATGAACCACATTTACCAGATGGTGCATGTTTTTCTCTCTCTAAAACAAGTTTTATCATTATTCTTGCCTTCGGATACTTTCTAAATAAATAATTATTTGTTAATTATCAAAGTCAATATTAAAGTAAAGTGAAACATTCAAACTTGCATAACTTACTTTTGAAAGAAATAAAAAGTTTCACTAATACTTTCTTCTGATAACATGCGTTATCAAACTCGATTAAGATAATTACTTACGATCTGAAGCAATTACTGATTTCGAATTACCATTAGATACACAAAGCTAGGATGTTGATGTGTTTTAAATTATGTTTACTTTTATAGTACATTTGATGTATTCATTGCCTGACATATGGCTTTGCATGTCAAGAAGAAGGTTGATTTTGTTGAACTTTCTATTTATTTCCCTTCAATGTTATTTATAGCCAAGCTTTTAAATACGAGTATCTAGCCTGAAACTCTTTGTTTTAACCCTCTGTCTTCTGTCTGATAATCTTTGTTTTAACCCTCTGTCTGAAACTCACTGTTTTAACCCTCTATCCCAAACTCACTGTTTAACCCTCTGTCTGAAACTCACTGTTTTAACCCTCTGTCTGAAACTCACATATTGCCTTTAAAAAAGAAGGGTTCCCCCTCCACTACCTATCAGTGTCTTTGTCTGCGCCTGTCAATAAAATCTACCGGTATTTCACATTTGGCTAGTTTTCTTTTCTTTTTGTGAAGATAATTTTACTGCTATTCCAGCACCCTAGTGGTAATTTTGTCTGCTATTTTAACAGTTATTATTATTTTGTGAAGATGCAGTTTGCAGGCATGCAATAGATGCAGTTTATATTGCATGCCTTCAGCATGAAACCACATAACTCGCCTGAAACTCACATATAATATGCATATAATTTACATTTGCCTAAAGTGTAATGGCACTTCTTTAAATTGTTACTCCCCTTTTTTAAAAAAATATAAAAAGAGGGGTGAGAAAATCTAAAGAAAGTGTATGGAATAGACTGTTACTCCCCTTATAAAAACAGAACTGTGATATTCCTTTGCCCTAAAGGCTGATTTACATGTATTAAGTAAACGTAACAAAAAAAGGTTAAAAAAAATGATGTTCCGGAACTTGGAATATAAACAATATTCCAAGCAGAGGGTTAAAAAATAATTAAATTTATATTTATAGAAGAGAATTTAAACTCATTCATGAGAAAGTTTGTACGAGTTGTCTCGGACCGATTTTTTTTTTAATTAAAGAACATAATATTCTTTCAGAACATAATATTTTTTTTAATATCCTTGTTAAATATTCGGCAAATACATTTTTTGAGTGAAAAAGGTTGGATTTATTTATCTTTCTTATTGGTTTTGACATTAAGTATTTATTTGTTTTTAATTTGGTCAGCTGATTATATTTTATTTGACTACTAGATAGTTGAGTGTAAAAAATGTGAAAATCATTTAACCTAGTACAATTGTTAAATAACATTTCATTTTGTTACATGTTGTGATTATTCCCATGTTTCATACCAGATGATTTTTAGGTACTTCTTTAGATTGTTACTCCCCTATGTTGTTTTAGAATATAAATGACTTTGACTAAATAACTATTAAGAAAAGGGGATGTTTAGTCCAATGAACTTTTGGACAAAGGAATATCACACTTGTGCTTTATAAGAGGAGTAACAATCTAAAGAAGATCATTCCATACTCCTTCTTTAGATTGTTACTCACCCCTGTTCCTGTTTTTTTTTTTTTATAAGGAGAGTAACAATCTAAAGAAGTGCATAAAAATAAATAAACCTCTATTATTTTGCTCATGATTATTAATTAAAAATGTTACTACTTTCTCTTTTGTGTTATTGATTCTTCCTTATTTTTTTAATGTGTAATGAGTAAAATGTATAGTTTTGAAATTACTCCTGGAAATATAATAGTAGGTGGAATTAAGGTCCTAACTCATTTATCTTTACCTTCGTAATTTAACATTATTATTTCAAAATGTGTGTTTATATTTTGTTTCTGATTATTATGTTTCAGTTATGGACCATTATCAGTAGTGTTTTAGTAATTTGTGATCATTTACTAGTTTCACCCAGAAGGAAAGATGTCAGTGGTCATAGAGACAACTTTGGGTGACCTAACGGTAGATCTTTTCACCGAGGACAGACCCCAAAGTAAGTTATTTATTTCTTTCTTTCTATAAAGACACGACCAACATGGTCGTGGGGATTAGAATACTTAACGCATCTGCTCAGTCAGCAAGGAATCAAGGGCGGCACGAGGTCGTAAGATCGATTCCTCGCTATGATGCTCTGAATTATATGGCTTATTAATGATAACAACATACTCGCTTCGGTAGTACAATGTACAGAGTTATGATGTGTGAAGTGGCTTGAACTCTCTACCACAGGGCTAGTATAATGGGCCCAAAAAAATTATCTGCTAGCTTTGAACAAGTGGTCCTACACTTCTAGTACTAAGACCTTACCACTACTAGGACTATAAAACTAATATTTCTTCTTCTTAAGGCTCTACCGCCCTTTGAGGTTAGAAAAAACAGTAAAATGACAATTTTATTGGTTCTAAGCAAGATATAAAAAATCTAAGTATAGGCTTCATTCCCAATTTTAATTCTGCACAATTGGAGCCCTATTTCAACTCCCTACTACAATAAATGCTACAACTATTTCAATACGAGTTTTATCGTTGTAATAGCGCCTGTACTATTTATCATAGGATGTTGAAATAGGGCTCACATTGTGCAGAATTAAAATTGGCGATGAAGCCTGTACTTAGATTTTTGATATCTTGCTTAGAACCAATAAAATTGTCATTTTACTGTTTTTCCTAACTTGAAAGGACGGTAGAGCCTTAAGGATAGTAAAGTACAAGATGTGTGCTATGTTTGATTTTTTATAAGAGTTCTTTTTGACAAATAACTCTATACACAGAATCTCTGTGTTCATTTTCATCTTGATATGTTATAAAATATGAAGTGCACATTAAGATCCAATCACTGGTCACTCAATGCACATAAATATAAAACACATGATATTTAAAGAGGTTACTTATAAGTTGACACATAAAGAATGATTGATTCTTTAATTATTATTATGGTCTTTTGATAACTTAAATATACACTTACATATTGTCAGTAAATGTTATTNTTATTAATGATAACAACATACTCGCTTCGGTAGTACAATGTACAGAGTTATGATGTGTGAAGTGGCTTGAACTCTCTACCACAGGGCTAGTATAATGGGCCCAAAAAAATTATCTGCTAGCTTTGAACAAGTGGTCCTACACTTCTAGTACTAAGACCTTACCACTACTAGGACTATAAAACTAATATTTCTTCTTCTTAAGGCTCTACCGCCCTTTGAGGTTAGAAAAAACAGTAAAATGACAATTTTATTGGTTCTAAGCAAGATATAAAAAATCTAAGTATAGGCTTCATTCCCAATTTTAATTCTGCACAATTGGAGCCCTATTTCAACTCCCTACTACAATAAATACTACAACTATTTCAATACGAGTTTTATCGTTGTAATAGCGCCTGTACTATTTATCATAGGATGTTGAAATAGGGCTCACATTGTGCAGAATTAAAATTGGCGATGAAGCCTGTACTTAGATTTTTGATATCTTGCTTAGAACCAATAAAATTGTCATTTTACTGTTTTTCCTAACTTGAAAGGACGGTAGAGCCTTAAGGATAGTAAAGTACAAGATGTGTGCTATGTTTGATTTTTTATAAGAGTTCTTTTTGACAAATAACTCTATACACAGAATCTCTGTGTTCATTTTCATCTTGATATGTTATAAAATATGAAGTGCACATTAAGATCCAATCACTGGTCACTCAATGCACATAAATATAAAACACATGATATTTAAAGAGGTTACTTATAAGTTGACACATAAAGAATGATTGATTCTTTAATTATTATTATGGTCTTTTGATAACTTAAATATACTCTTACATATTGTCAGTCAATGTTATTTACAGACAGTATAAAACCATTGTTTTTTTTTTGTAAGATAAATATATTTGAGATAAAAAATTATAACATGTAATAGTGAATTTTGTTTTTGTCTTTTGCAGCTTGTAAGAACTTCTTAAAGCTATGTAAATTAAAATATTACAACTTCAGTCTGTTTCACACTGTGCAAGCTAATTTTATCGCTCAAACTGGCGACCCCACCGGGACAGGCACAGGAGGAGAATCTGTCTATGGGTTTGTAAATGTTAATCTATTTTTGTAATTAAGATTTTAGGCAAGCTTGAAAAAAAATAAATCACAACTTTTTTAAATAAATTATTAGGTCGTTTATTTAGCTTGGGTTTTTTTTTTTTAAGCTTTGAATGTTTGTTTCTTATAGAAGTTGATGGCTTTGTTTATGTACACAAACTTGTTTTATTTTTAAAAAAATATATCTGACTTTACAACTCTTTATTGCCTTAAAATTTTATTTATTGCATATAAAATTCATTAAGAAATTATCAGTTTAATAACAAAGAAAACAAAAATAACAAATATTTTAATGAAAACTTGTAGTCCAGGAGATAGCGTGCAAAAAAATGTCTGACTAACATCAGAGCCTTAAGGATAGTAAAGTACAAGATGTGTGCTATGTTTGATTTTTTATAAGAGTTCTTTTTGACAAATAACTCTATACACAGAATCTCTGTGTTCATTTTCATCTTGATATGTTATAAAATATGAAGTGCACATTAAGATCCAATCACTGGTCACTCAATGCACATAAATATAAAACACATGATATTTAAAGAGGTTACTTATAAGTTGACACATAAAGAATGATTGATTCTTTAATTATTATTATGGTCTTTTGATAACTTAAATATACACTTACATATTGTCAGTCAATGTTATTTACAGACAGTATAAAACCATTGTTTTTTTTTTTAAGATAAATATATTTGAGATAAAAAATTATAACATGTAATAGTGAATTTTGTTTTTGTCTTTTGCAGCTTGTAAGAACTTCTTAAAGCTATGTAAATTAAAATATTACAACTTCAGTCTGTTTCACACTGTGCAAGCTAATTTTATCGCTCAAACTGGCGACCCCACCGGGACAGGCACAGGAGGAGAATCTGTCTATGGGTTTGTAAATGTTAATCTATTTTTGTAATTAAGATTTTAGGCAAGCTTGAAAAAAAATAAATCACAACTTTTTTAAATAAATTATTAGGTCGTTTATTTAGCTTGGGTTTTTTTTTTAAGCTTTGAATGTTTGTTTCTTATAGAAGTTGATGGCTTTGTTTATGTACACAAACTTGTTTTATTTTTAAAAAAATATATCTGACTTTACAACTCTTTATTGCCTTAAAATTTTATTTATTGCATANTTTTTTTTTTTTTTTTTGCAAAAGAGTTACTATTGTTGATAAGCATAAAACTTACTTGTTATTTTATTGTACTTATCTTTTGATTCCTTCCTTGCAATTCAGGTATTGTTAAATTACCATTAGCAATAGATTAACCTATAGTATTTTGGCAGGATATGGAGTGATAGTGGAGTTCATCATTAAAAGAAGAAGAAAAAGTCTCTCCACGTAAATATTTATTTAAACAAAGCGGCTTTTCTTATAGAGGCCGAAAGTAGTATTCTTCAGCCATCTGATTAAAGACTATTTCTATTATTTATGGTCTCTAAAGCTTTTTATTTAAATATTTTGTATGTCAGAAGTTACTTATTGTAAGTCACATTTTAGCAATTACAGGAGAGATATTTGGGTAGTTTTAATTTAAAATTAACAACATTTTTACATTGATTATCTCTTTGTTTACTAACAAAGGACTTACATATACGGATCGTCTAGATTAGTGGGATTTCCGGATCGTCTAGATTAGTGGAATTTCCGGATAATCTGGATTACCAAGGGTTCCAGATTAACGGGGTTCTACTGTTCTTTACTATAATTATCTACCAAGGTATTGCTGTGCATACCACAAAAAGTCAATTTTTTTCCAATTACAAAATAATATACCTATAAAGTACAGCATTTATCAAAAAAAAATCCATAGTTCCTCTTAACTAATTTATTAACCTTGTTTTTACCTTTTTTTTATTATTAAAGGATTGTTTATGGAGCTGAGTCAAAGTACTACGAAGCAGAGAGTATGCCCAAAATTAAGCACACAAAACCAGGACTTCTATCTATGGTCAACTGCGGTGATAATATGTAAGCCAATTTATTATCAATTTTTTTTTTTTATAGTATTTCATACAATAAGAATTGTTATTAACTTATTGAAAGTGGAAATGCAAGGAAATTTGAATTAGTTCTTTTGAGACATCGGTTGTCATGAAGGAAATAAATATTATACATGCAATAAACAAAAAAAATTAGTGATAGTGATAAGAGATATATTAAAACCATATGTTAGGTGTAAATATATTGGGTTATAAAGGATTTATTTGTTTTTAACTAAACATTGGGGTTCTTTTTTTTTGTATTTCAAATAATTAATTTCATAGACTAAATTTTTATTTCTACCTACACTGCAGTTTCTTAGGCAAGTATCTGGGGGCAAATTATTTAAGTTCTATGTATAAACATATTAAGGCTGAGACACACTAGAGCATTCGCCCCGAATGAGCATGTATTTCTGTTCGGCTTGTCCTGTCAATTTCTAAGCAAATTGGGGTGAACGCATGCCTATTCGGGGGCGAATGCTCAAGTGAGTCACCACCGTTACTGTATAAGGATTAGATTTAGTTATTTTATTTGTCTGATTTCACACTTTAAATCAAGGTTTAAATTTTTAAATAAATTTTTCTTTTGCTGAATTCAATTTGTTTTCTTCAAATTTTTGAGGATTAGTTGCTTATTGTCGGAAACATATAATTTTACTCTCTTGAAGATGGTTAAAAGAAGTTTTAAAAATCTAGTGTTTCTTTGTTAGGAAAATTAAAACTTTTTTTTGTATTTAACTCATGTTCTTATAAAAATTAACTATTCATATATTAGGTTCTCAGTGCTTATATTCCTTTGTATAAATCTATATTTATTTGCTTGCTTTATTAGTTTAATTTAATTTAATCTCCTACAAGGATTTAACTGTATAACACGTTAAACAATGTTCTAAACACAAGTAGACCGAGAGCTGGCTACATGAAAAATGTTCTCATTAGGTACATGGATAATTTTTATTACAAAATGAACCCTTGGTGCAGACGATCAAAAAAATGCATATCTGCCACTCGGAAGCGGGGGGAGGAGTTCATAAAGGATCAAATTTTAAGAAAAAATGCAGTATTAAGTTTTTTTTTGTTAAATTAATATTTTTTGAGTTATTCACGATCGAAATCTTGTAATTTTCTTTGAAAAAAAAAAAAAAAAAAAAAAAAAAAAAAAAAA